>JAVDBV010054651.1:0-16744 GCA_032619315.1 Piper longum
GGGTCTAGTGATAGCCTCCCCATAAAAAGGCTACGGCCGGGGTGTGTAAGGCACTTGCCCGAGAATTGATGGTGAGAACTTCCCCACAAACGGGGCGTAGTAATCACCTGGGTCTAGTGATAGCATCCCCATAAAAAGGCCACAGCCGGGGTGTGTAAGGCACTTGCCCGAGAATTGATGGTGAGAACTTCCCCATAAACGGGGCGTAGTAATCACCTGGGTCTAGTGATAACCTCCCTATAAAAAGGCTTCGGCCGGGGTGTGTGAGGCAATTGCCCGAAAAGTAGTAGTGAGAGCTTCCCCACAAACGGGGTGTAGCGATCACTTGAGTGCAGTGGTAGCCTCCCCACAAAAATGGCTACGGCCGGGGTGTGCGAGGAACTGGCTCTGGAGATGGTAGTGGTAGCCTCCCCACAAAAAAGGCTACGGCCGGGGTGTGCGAAGAACTGGCTCTGGAGATGGTAGTGGTAGCCTCCCCACATAAAAGGCTACGACCGGGGTGTGCGGATCACTGTGGATACCTCCTCCGCATTGTTTTGGAGTATAGCGGCATCGCTCCACCGCATATGAAAATGAACGTAAAAAACTAGTGGAATGTTCTTGACTTGTTTTATCTATTATACTACTTAGTGTTGTAATCACTAACGTGGAATTGCCTCCGCAGGTGTGCAGATACGAAATTAGGTGGGAGAAGCCATTGACAACCAGAGCATGGAGCAAGATAAGTATGAGGACTCCCTTTTAATTTTATTGTTATATATGTGGCTATGGGAAACAGTCCTAGATAGTGAGAACAAAGCTTATGCATTGTTGTTAAATTTTTAACATTCTGCAACTTATTAGTTTGTTTAAGTAACACCTGGCCATCTAGGCCAAATTAAATAATTGAAAAATGGCAGGTCGTTACACTTGAAGATGTCTTTCTGCCACAAACAAAACTTGCACCTGCTTTGTCCATGATCAGGATACCTCCAAGTTGTGGAAATACTCCAACCCCGGCAGTACCCATGAAGGCATTCCCAATGATTAGGTCAAAATCATCCATTTCGATTACCATCAGGTCTGTCTGTCCCTCATAGTCTCCCAGGCATATCCTCATGTTCCGGGCAATTCCTTGCTCCTGCTTCGCCTGAGAATTGACCGCCTTAATCTAGCTAGTATTGGCCTTGGTCTTCAACCCTATCTTCAATGCCATCCCGTTGAAATGAAACTATGTGTAGCTCCAGTATCGATTAGGGCTAAAACCTTCCTCCCATTTACCGTCATTGGAACATACATCAAGTTAGCTCCTCCTTGAGCCCCACGTTCAGCTCGTAATGCTCCGAGTATCTAAAGGGTAGATGCTAAGACAGGAGGCCCCTCTTCCTCCTGGGCTTGGTTTGCCTTAGCCATCATGGCATTGACCTTAGCTTTGTTCGGACAATCCCTTGCTCGGTGAGGTCCATCGCATATGAAGCATCCAGACATCCCTACCTCGGTCCTCTGATTGTTGGGATTACCTGTGTGAAGACCCGAAAAAATAATAATAAATAAATATTCAACGCGGTCGTGGGCCACGTAGCGTGTGTACACACCACAAGCATGCATCATATAGAGACGTTAGTATTTTATCTAGCAATGGGTTTGAATGTAGGTTACGCGAGTTGAACTCATCAACTTAAGACGCAGGGCTTCACTCATCCAAATTAGTTTTCTAGCTCATTCTTCGTATATTAGTCAAGCTAACCAGATCCATATAATTACTGAAACGTTGTATATTCCCTTTTGGCAGCCCTGGTCAACCTGAGCCCAGATTTGACCTCCATGCACCGTGTGCAACCAGGGTCAAGGAATTGACTCAACTCGACATGGTCCGCACCTTTAAATTTACTTGTAAGACAAATATGGAGTCTCTGACATGAGGTAGCACCCGTGAAATAGGGAGTCTCTGTCACGAGGCAACACCCACTAAAGGAGGCAGCACCCATGAAATAGGGAGTCTCTGTCGTGCGATGGCAATCCAGAACTTGAAAACCTGTCCCCATGCCAAAAGGGGATATCAGGTAGACAGCTCATTATGTACTTGTGATACCGAGAGGGTGAGCCAATGGCAAATATCGGTAACTTCATGTCGTGGGCCACGTAGCGTGTGTACGCATGCATGGGATTGTAGTGGGATGGGCAGCCACCCTCCCCGCATCATAAGAGCTCGGCATAGGCTCACATCGCTAAAAAACTTTTGAAATTAGAATAGGGAGTATATATGACTTGTTTCTTTAATTATATGGCTTAGTGGCTTTATTACTAATGCAAAATTGCCTCCGCAGGTGTGCAGGTACAGACATAGATTTAGAGTGGGGTTGGTGGATCTTTTACCAACCAAGGTTCGGAGAAAATGATAATGCATTGGACTTCCTTTTTATTTTATTTGACTCATAAATGTGACTATGGGAAACGGTCCAAGACAATGGGACAATTATTATTATGTCTTGTTTAAAACATAGTTTACTTTGAATGAGTTATACTTATGGTTTAATTTTTAAGTAACACCCGGCAAACTAGGCTTACAATATTATGTAAAATGGACCTACCTTGAAGGGAAACCCCTTCTTCTTTAATTTTGGCCCTTCGAACGGCATCTCCTTGCCATTCTGAATGTTGCCTTTGCCTTTACTCCCTTGGAACTTCCTACTTGGGCCATCTTCTCTCAAGACCCCAGCTTGCTTGAAGTCAACTAAGGCCTCGGTGGCCACCAAAGTTGCTGGAAAATCCTAAATTTTCTAACGTTTTAGCTCCATCTGATCCCATGGTTGAAAACCTGTAATGAAATTAAACAACTTGTCCTCCTCCAACATGTTTTTGATGTCTAGGAGACAAGAACTGAACTCCTTGACGTATTCCCTCATGGTACCTGTTTGTCTCAACTTCTTGAGTCGATCTCTTACCATCCACATTCTGTTAGTGGGCAAGAACTGCTCCCAAAGCTCCCGTTTCAAAGGAATCCCAAGTCTCCCTACGAGGTCGACAAGCACTCTCATCCTCTTCGGTGCGAGTTCTATACCATAACTTGGCATCCCCTGTCATGAACATGTTGGCCCGAGCGTTCAAGTCCCTCATTCGTTTATCTAGAGACTTCAATCGATCAAAGATGGTCTGTCCATCGTCACTAGGGGTAAATCCTCCCACCATCACTTCCAGCCGTGTCAATGTTTCTCTGAGCACTTCAACCTGTGTGCACATGTCTCGGTAATTACTTACCGATAAAATGTGGAGACTTTCCTCTTGAAAGCTGTGTTGTGCCACGCAAGTCTTCCGGCTTTCACCGAACACTTGCTCTGATACCTTCTGTCACATGGTCACACTTAGGCCCTAATTTTTCACCCAAAAGATCCCCGTGCAGCTTATTCCCCTCTAGGGAATACTCAGCCTTCACCTTGTACGCAGCAACTGACCGCTACACAAAGTGGCACACTGATCACAACACGGGCACCAACACAACTGGAACCGGTAATTGGTTACCGGTATTGGCTCTTCACGAACACTCCGGACCGCCAAGCTGCAGCGCCTTCGCGTCCCATGTGCTGATCACCCTACTCAGTACGACTAGACTTCGGAATTACTGGTCTAGTCCTTGGTGGCCAAACACGACGCTTACACCACAAGAATTATGAGAACTCTTCCCAACCTCTATTCTATCAATATGAATACACGATAATACAAGTAATTTTCACTCAACTACTCACAAGTCGTGGACATGCATGCCCCACGACTTTGCCTCTCGACCCTCACTCGACAGGACTTACACGCAGCTGTCGGCTACACTGGCACAAGACTACTGAACAACAACTATGTGGGTATCTTGATCTTAAAGGCGAACGTCGAATACTCCGGCAATCCTCAGTGAAGCTCCAGTCCAATTCACGGCCTGGCTGAAGTCACTCCATAGTTTCCCCTTTCCTGGACCATGGTGACTCTCCTCCACCAAGATCTCACTCACACCCACCCACTTGTTGTTCTACTCTTTTCTCTCTCTCTCTCTCTCTCTCTCTCTCTCTCTCTCTGATTTCTACACAAGGATGGCATCTCCTTATATAGACTCCCGGGCTATGTGCTGCACGTCATCAGCTTGCATCCTCATCGTCAAAGTATTGATCAACGGCTCCCACTCACTCAAGCCTTGTCATCAACCTCTTGGAATTCCATCACCGTTGGATCCCTGATCAATGGTTCTCTTTGCTCCGAACACATCATCCAACTCCTTGTGTTTCATCTGCAATTACCGGAAACTCCCTCTGTGTGGCACGGTCATCTGTAACCCCTTGGTGTTCCAGCAGCGATTATTGGAAACCCCTTGGCTCGAACCAGCTGACCCCAGTATCGAACCTCTATCACGTGTCCCAAGGCCCACTTGGCATCCAGCACCGGGACCCTACTCCTCTAGGACCCCTGCACATGCTCGCTGCTGCTCGATAATGCACACTACTGGCTGCCCGGCATGCTCGGTCATGGTGCTCGTTCATCTACACCTTTCGCTCCCCGTACTCAAAACCCCTACCAGTCATGCTGCTCAGTAGGATCTCCCGGCTAAGCTCTACCTCGCACGCGCCTGGAACCCACCATGCTCAATACCCAGTAGCGGTATGCTTGCTACAGCTACTATCCGTAGTGCTCGGTATCTCTCCCGGTACAGCAGATCACCCAATATGTAACGACCCGCCATTTTTCAATTATTTAATTGGGCCTAGATGGCCGGGTGTTACTAAAAATCAAACCATAAACAAAATATAATAATATCTGTTTCACAGTCTTAGACCGTTTCCCATAGCCACATCTATAACTCAAATAAAAATTAAAAGGGAGTCCTCATATTTATCTTGCTCCATGCTCCGGTTGTCAATAATACGGCCCCGTGTCGGACTGAGTCAATTCCTTGACCCCGGTTGCACTCAGTGCATGGTGGTCGAATCTGGGCTCAAGCCGACCTAGGCTACAAATAAGGAAAGTACGATGTTCTACCTATTATACTTACCTGACTTGTGCTATCGTCCGACTGTGATCTACTAACCCAAATCTGTGTTAAAGCATAAAGTTATACATTAGTATAATTTTATTTGCATGAACCTACATGTAACTAAATGATATGCCATATTAAATATTTTATCTTCCATAATTCTATTTAGATAATTGATTATTCATGTGACATACTCTTTTAAGTCATTCCTCAATGCACTGTTCGTCATCGTCCGACTACCACGGGCCAATCCACCAACGTGAATCGACTCACCTCCGCTCCATCTTTGATTCCAACCATGACATTTGGCTACTGCTATCATGATATGCCCCCAATCGACCCCCGAAGTCATCACTTTGATCACGGTAGCGATAGCGCATCGTTCTCCTCCGGGCGCTGTCGACCGCCACCGACCAGCTCCGCCATGCTTCCAAGGTTCATCCCCGACAACCCCCGGCCACTTTCTGGCCACGGCGATGCCGGAATCGGTTAATTACAGCAATTCGGCCATTTCCGCCACCGGCCATTGCATCGCCGATTCTACCAACGGTGAGCTCCTCCCCTTCGATCAGATGGTCGTCTGGGAACCCTCGACCCTTAAGGGATCTTTCCCGACCAGATTGCAACCTAATCACTGCCCCGGCTGGCCGGATTTCTTAACCCACCGTCGTCACTACTGTTCATATCGCCAATTTTGTCTCAAACTTCTGCCTTGTTGGACATGAACGACTTAAAGTTTGTATTTTTAGTTTAATTCTTTTCTTTCTCATCGATTTAATATTTAGTTGTTTCTTATTGATTTAAAACTTTAAATCTATTTTTTTATCAATTTTTATTGTAAATTTAACATATGTCATGCATGAAAATCAAGAAGAAGAATTGTAGAAAAATTACCCGAACAAGGAGGAAGAAATGAGGATGACGTGCCCCTCTTTTTACCCCCTTTTTATAATGATATAAGTGACGGCTAGGGTACGTGGAAGCACCCTTTCACCGTAATACTTTTAACCGGGTAATTGGGTAATCTACATAATTCACTTAATCATTTAAATGGTTATACGGTATAGTTCACTTAACCGGTTAAATGGGTAAATAGTATGGTTCACGTAATTGGTTAAACAGGTAACTCATACTTAACCAGCTAACAATAATTATTTTAAATGAAAAAAATAAAATTTCCCACGTTCGATCCCATTGCGTCGAACGTTATTATTATTTTATTTATTTATTTATTTTATTATTATTTTTTTCGGGTCTTTACAATCTCCCCAACTTAGAAATATTTCGTCCCCGAAATATCATAGCATTAATAGGACATCCATAGTTCAGTACATCTCCTGTATCTGTTCATGTTATAACAATTATAAGGATTTTATGTTACGAATAGGCTAGGGTATTTCCTGGCCATCTCCTGTTCAGTCTCCCTTTTAGCTTATTCTGATCCCTGATTTCTCCACAATACCTTCATTAAAGGGATCTCCTTGTTATGGAGTGTCTTGTTTTCCCTTGCCAAGATGAGAATCAATTTTTCCTCGTAAGGTAAATCCGATTGTAGCTCTAAGTCTGAAAAATTTGTGATAATGTGATTCTCATCTCGTACTTATTTCTTTAGCATTGACACATGAAAGGCATTGTGTACTCCATCAAGACTTGGTGGTAATGCTAATTTATATGCACAACTTCCGATTTGATCAAGAATTTAAAATGGTCATATGAATCTTGGCTTCAACTTCCCTGGTGTTTTAAATTTGATCACTCCCTTTTTAGGTGAGGTCTTAAGTTAGACGAACTCCCCAACTTGGAACTCTAGGTCCTTCCTTCGAGTATCAGGATAACTTTTCTGTTGATCCTGATACCTGTGGGTTATGGCCCCACCACACTTCCGCTGCGCAACTATGATGGTCAATAAAAACTTTAAAGTGGGCTCCATACAAATAGTGTCTCCATATCTTTGGAGCAAAAACCACTGCTGCCAATTCGAAGTCATGGGTCGTATAATTTTGCTCGTATATCTTCAATTGGCGTGAGGCGTAAGCCACCACCTTACCAGCTTGCATAAAGACACATCCTAACCCCACTCGAGATGTATCACTATAGACCACGAATCCTTCATTGCCATTTGGCACAGTCAGGACTGGTGCAGTAGTTAGACTCTTCTAATTGACTCTTTAACTCTTTGAGTTCAGCTGGAGTCATACGGTATGGTGCTTTAAAAATTTGATGTTACTCCAAGTGCTAGGTCAATGACAAACTCCATCGCTCAGTTAGGAGGTAACCCGGAAGTTCACTTGGAAATACATCCGGAAATTCTACTACTACTGGAGTCATGGACAACTCTTTGGGTTTGGATTCAGACTCCTCTAAGTTAGTCAAAAAGGCTTGACTACCCTCACCCAACCACTTAGTTGTCTCACTTGCCGACACAAAACAAGAGGACCCTTAGTAAATGATCCTCATCTTATAATTATAAGGTTTTGTCAACACTCTTTTCCCTTTATAGTCGAGAAAATCCTGGTGTGTAGACAACCAATCCATTCCCAACAGTACATCAGAGCCTATTATCCCATAGACAATGAAATTCCATACATAGGGTTTCCCTTGTATATCCAAGGATAGATTAGTCACTCCCAACGTTGTGACTTCCCCGTCTCCCGTTGATGGAACGTAGTCTTCTCCATGGACTTCCACCAATACGATGCTTTCTCCTGAACCATGCATGTCGCCAACCTTACTTGATGGCAATGAGGCACAGAGCTCTAAATGATTTCCTAGTAATATCAATTCAGCTTTCCGCCTTCATTGGGTCAGACCCTCCAATGAATACTTCAGCTCCATTCTTCCGAAACTTCTCTACAATGTAACGATCACTGTCATCCACAAATGGCAGTGCACTTGTCGAACTACCGGTGGCACTGGGTTTGGAAGCTCCCCTTGCTCGCCCGGGTCAACTGCCCCTACCTGCTCTTGGGCGCTTCACCGATCCCCATTTGGGACGTTACTAGGACCCGCAGCCGAATTTGGATCTCCATTCCCTCCTACCAATCCCGGTAACCGCTGCACCATGTTCTGAACCACAGAACTGGTATTATCTGAAACCTGCGCTAGTCCCTCTATGGCTGTCAGAATCTGGCCCAACACACTCTCCACATTCGAGTTTGACTGCGCAGCTTGGGTCGACTTCCTACGAGTGCCTACCATTTGAAAATTTATTCTGTTATGGATCCTAAAAAAATAAATAAATAATTTTTTTTTCTTTCAACATTATTATTATTATTATTTGTAAGCATTGCCATTCACATGCATTGCTAAAGTGGGGTACTCTATCCCATGACAATGTTATCCATATCGCACAGGCATCCCATACCACTCATACTACACAGATAACACCGCTGATTGTAAAGGCGTCCCATATATGCTCATTGGTTTAGGTGTCACGTGCACTTAGCATGACACATAAGCGGCACACCGTCCCATACCAGTGTTATGCTTAAAAAAAAAAATTTCAGTGATTACTTAGGTTTGTTAGTGAGTCCACTAATTCACTAATGACATACTGCATTAGAGAAAGATAAGTATTGGACTCTTCAACAAGGTACTTGAGTCATATGATATGAGCTTTTGCGTAACCGTGCTCTGATACCACCTGTAACAACCCACCATTTTTCAATTATTTAATTGGGCCTAGTTGGCCTGGTGTTACTTAAACAAACTAATAAGTTGCTGAATTATAGCAATTTAACAGCAATGTATAAGATTGGTTTCCACTGTCTAGGACCGTTTCCCAGTAGCCACACAGATTTCTCAAAAAAATTAAAAGGGAGTCCTCATACTTATCTTACCCCATGCTCCGGTTGTCAATGGCTTCTCCCACCTAATCTCGTATCTGCACACCTGCGGAGGCAATTCCGCGTTAGTGATTACAACGCTAAGTAGTATAATAAATAAAACAAGTCAAGTAAATTCCACTAGTTTTCTATGTTCATTTTAATATGCGTTGGAGCGATGCCGCTATACTCCAAAACAATACGGAGGAGGTGTCCATAGTGATCCGAACAACCCCGGCCGTAGCCTTTTTGTGGGGAGGCTACCACTACCATCTCCAGTGTCAGTGCCTCGCACACCCCGGCCGTAGCCTTTTTATGGGGAGGCTATCAATGCACTCAGGTGATTGCTACACCCCGTTTGTGGGGAAGCTCTAACTACCAATTCTAGGGTAAGTGCCTTACGCACCCCGGCCGTAGCCTTTTTATGGGAAGGTAATCACTAGACCCAGGTGATTACTAGGCCCCGATTGTGGGGAAGCTCTCACTAGCAATTTCTAGGGTAAGTTCCTTACACACCCCGGCCGTAGCCTTTTTATGGGGAGTCGATCACTACACCCAGGTGATTACTATGCCCCGATTGTGGGGAATCTCTCACCATCAATTTCTAGGGTAACTGCCTTACACACCCCGGCCGTAGCCTTTTTATGAGGAGGCGATCACTAGACTAAAGTGATTACTACGCCCCATTTGTGGGGAAGCTCACACCATCAATTTTTAGGGTAAGTACCTTACACACCCCGGCCGTAGCCTTTTTATGGGGAGGCGATCACTAGACCCAAGTGATTACTACGCCCTAATTGTGGGGAAGCTCTCACTATCAATTTCTAGGATAAGTGCCTTACACACCCCGGCCATATCTTTTTTATGGGGAGGCGATCACTAGACCCAGGTGATTACTACACCTCGTTTGTGGGGAAGCTCTCGCCATCAATTTCTAGGGTAAGTGCCTTATACACCCCGGCCGTAGCCTTTTTATGAGGAGGCGATCACTAGACCGAGGTGATTACTACGCCCCGTTTGTTGGGAAGCTCTCACCATCAATTTCTAGGGTAAGTGCCTTACACACCCTGGGCATAGCATTTTTATGGGGAGGCTATCACTAGACCCAGTGCGAGTGCCTCACACACCCCGGACGTAGCCTTTTTATAGGGAGGCTATCACTGCACTCCAGTGCGATGGAGGAATCGTTGTGTCTCACTCACCCTGGCCGTAGCCTTTTTATGGGGCGGTTATCACTACTCCAAAACAATAACGATGCATTTACAATTTACATACGTCAATTCCTTGACCCCGGTTGCACTCGGTGCATGGTGGTCGAATCTTGGCTCAGGCCGACCTAGGCTACCAATAAGGAAGGTACGACGTTCTACCTATTATACTTACCTGACTTGTGCTATCGTTTGACTGTGATCTGCTAACCCTAATCTAAGTGAAAGCATAAAGTTATACATTAGTATAATTTTATTTGCATGAACCTACATGCAACTAAATGATATGCCATATTAAATATTTTATCTTCTATAATTCTATTTAGATAATTGATTATTCATGTGACATACTCTTTTAAGTCATTCCTCAATTCTAAGTTAATTATTAAATTCATAATTCTTCCTTGTCAATTAATAAAATAATTATTAATTTATACCAGGAATTTAATTACTATTTTGGTATATTCTTCAACTAATTTGTATTATCCTAATTTAAGGATATTCTTAACACCATTATTTTAATTTATTTAATTTAATAAAGGTTCAATTTTTATACGATTATAATCTATTAACCCTTCGATTTAATTTAACCGCTTGTAACAAGCCAATTACTTATTAACCGTTTATTATTACCGTAATTTTATTAATATCATAATTTTGTATAATAATTTATTAAATTATTATTTTAGCCACTTAAATCGATCTCATTAACTTAATTATTTTTTAAAATATTTTTTTTAAGATGATATTATTTTTTAACTCGAACCAGTGTCGAGTCAACCCATATTTACGAAACTGTCATCTTCTTCTTCCCCAACTTTCTCCATAACAGAGGTGTAATCGGGCGTTTTCCGACGCACTATTCGTCGTCGTCCGACTACCATGGGCCAATCCACCACCGTGAATCGACTCAGCTCCGCACCATCTTTCATTCCAACCATGACATTTGTCTACTGCTATCATAATATGCCCCCTATCGACCCCCGAAGTCATCATTTTGATCACGGAAGCGACAGCTCATCGTTCGCCTCCGGGCGCCGTCAACGGCCACCGACCAGCTCCGCCGTGCTTCCAAGGTTCATCCCCGACAACCCCCGGCCACTTTCCGGCCACGGCGACGTCGGAATCTGTTAATTACAGCAATCGGCCATTTCCGCCGCCAACCATTGAGTTGTCGATTCTGCCGACGGCGAGCTCCTCCGCTCCGATCAAATGGTCGTCCGGGAATCGTCGACCTTTCAGGGACCTTTCCTGACCAGATTACAACCCAATCACTGCCCCAGCTGGCCGGATTTATTAACCCACCGTCGTCACTACTGTTCGTGTCGCCAATTTTGTCTCAAACTTCCGCGTTGTCGGCCATGAACGACTTAAAATTTGTATTTTTAGTTTAATTCTTTTCTTTCTCATCTATTTGAGATTTAGTTGTTTCTTATTGATTTAAGACTTTAAATCTCATTTTTTATCAATTTTTATTGTCAATTTAACATATGCCATGCATGGAAATTAAGAAGAAGAATGGAAGAAAAATTACCCGAACAAGGAGGAAGACGGCGCCAATCCAAAGGAAGAAATGAGGATGACGTACCCCCCTTTTTACCCTCTTTTTATAATGATATAAGTGATGGCTAAGGTACGTGGAAGCACCCTTTCACCGTAATATTTTTAACCGGGTAATTGGGTAATCTACATAATTCACTTAACCATTTAAACGGTTACACGGTATGGTTCACTTAACCGGTTAAATTGGTAAATAGTATAGTTCACTTAACTGGTTAAACGGGTAACTCATACTTAACCAGCTAACGATAATTATTTTAAATGAAAAATTAATTTTCCCACGTTCGATCCCACTGCGTCGAACGTTATTATTATTTTATTTATTTATTTTTTTTCCGGGTCTTTACAAGTAAGCTCCTACTCCGTACCTACACGTCAAAATTAGAAGCTAACACCCACTAAGTGAATGATGAATCCAACTCAAGATGATCAACACATTCATAATGCAAACAACATCCATCACCTGTCAAACAATCATCAATGTAGAAATAACTCTAACTCATCCTATTTATTCCAATTTTATTATCTTTTTTTAAATTACGTTGCAATTAATTAATTTGTGCAGATTTAATTTACTTAATTAGATCACTAGCATTCATTCACTATCAACCAATCATGCAATTCATCACTTCATTCACAGTCAAGCATTTATCATATCAAACAGTCAATCCTAGCATGTTGTGCTACTAATCATAAATATTTGAATAAGTAAATAAGAGGTAATTATACCCTCATCTTCAACAATCGACGATGACTAGGGTTTCATCGCACATCTCGGAGATTTAATTCGGTGCTCAGCGGCGCACAAAGTTTGATTGGGTTCAATTGGATGAGCTCTGCAAAAGATTTGGCAAAGTCCACTGTATTCGGTTTTCCAGTAAGTTCAGCAATTTTTTTGCGGGTTCCGGCGGCTCCTGGTAGTTTTCTGGCAACTGTTCCGGCGGGGCAATATGGAGTAAGGGTCAGCACAGTCTCGGTGAGCTTGACCGAATGGTGGTGATGGCAAGGGCGGTCACGGCAGTGATGACCGCCGGCAGCGTCGAGTTTGGTCAAGGCGGTTGTTGCTCCGAATGGACCCACGACCAGCATCGATGGCGGTGCTAAGTAGGGGTGAAATGTCGGGGAGGTCGAGGGAGTCATTGTCGGTGTCATGGCAGCATAGACGGACTGTGGTGAATCAACTCAGAGAATGTCATACGTTCGTGGGACGATTCTGGCGTTGTGGCGGCCACACAATCGTCGGGGTTGGTCGCGGTGGCACGACGATGGCACAGTGGAGCAGGGTGACATCCATTGGCAGCGGGGCAGCGGTGGTGACAAACATAGGCGGCAACGAGGGTTTGGAGGCAAGGAAAGTGTCAGGAGGGTGATGAAATACTTCGGTGGCAAACTCATAAATAAGTATTGACTCGACCTCAACTCGAGTCAAAAATAATAACTACCTCGTAATAAATTCTAAAAAATCCAAAAAATAGGGGAAAATCTCATTGAACACATTACACATCATAACACTACAATGTCATGTTCAATAACTAATAGCCCACCCAACTGCCCTATAACGCGTCCTAATACATTATTCAACCTAAAACTATTTATACGATCAAAAAATAAAAATAATTATATTGCATACTTTAATATATTCTGATAACTCATTTCTTACCATCTTTTCGATGTTATCATCATATATTCAGGTATACTTGACCATCATCGCTTATAACTCACGGCTAGTCTCGGCTCAGCACGCGATTCATGAAACTGACTCATCTCGAACCAATGCTTGAACCGCCTGGTTTGTTAATTTAAAACTCTGACTTAAGTCACGTGTTTTAGACACTGGCCACCCCGTTAATTTTTTTTTAAAAAAATTTGTAAGTGGGGTTATTTTAAACAATTCACATTTCCCCTTTTTTTTGTAATCATGCTTAATTGTCCCACTTCCTGGTGATGTCAAAAAAATTCCTCCCTTTTCTGGTAAAAGCACTTCAAAAATACACCACACCTCCCTCTTTAAGGTGGTGTGGCTTTGAGCTTTCTTACTCTTTCTTGCTTGTTTATAGTTGGCTTAAAATGGCACCAAACCAAACCCGAATTTCCCTCAAAATTGAACTAAATAGAACCAATAACTTGGTTCGATTTGTTTGGTTGTAAAAAACCAAAAATATTTACAATATATTAAAATTAATTATGTTTTTATAATAAGAAAAGTTGTAATATAACTTAACCAATATAATCATATATAGAGATACTATATTATAATTACTAAACAAATAATTAATTATGAATAACTCACATAAAACATAAATATTAACATTTTTTTTAGTTTTTTTTAGTTTTTTCATCGATTCGATTATGAACCTAAATTCTCCACACCAAAAAATTTATCAAAATTCTGAATCGAACTGAACTGAATTTTAATAATAATTGAACAGCATTTTGATTTTGTTGATTATTTCACTTTGGGGCGAATTTTTCTGCGCTGATATATTATTTTATGGTTGGGTTAGGTGCAGCCATGGTGACGTGACAAGCCGCCGGCCATGACTAGAAGGAAGTAGATTAGTGATGTCTAGCCACCTCCAACAAGAAGTGTACAACAGAAAAATAAAGGTGATGATGATACTTTAACCTCCCTGGTAGGCAAAACTTATTTCAAGAAGGTTGTCTTGTTATTCAACCATGGACACATCCTCAAAAACTTACGTAACGTTTAATTAACTATTACCATGGGGTGTAGATGATCCTCTTTTAAAAATAGGGGTGCAAATGACATTTTGGCTGGAGGGTATAAATGATTTTTATTTTTATTATCATTATTTATGAAATTGATACAAAGGCTTGTATTTGGTGATTCCATATGAAATGGGAGATGATACTTAATATTTATGATAAATTTGACTCCTTTCCATGTTTTTTTGTTGGGAGTAGATGGATAAAAAAGGAATGAATTTGGAAAGAATTGGTCAAATAAGAGCCCATATATGTCCCACATTTTTTTTAACATATCTTTTTTCCGGTCCTTATTGACATTTAAATTCTATCCATAAAAAATGTTCACGAGAATCTAGGTGATATATTGTGAGTTGATGTGGCAATCTAGCTGTTCATTAAGTGAGCCGAGCCAGGGTCAAATCGAATTTGAGCCGAGCCAAGGTTAGCTTGTCTTTAAAATCGAGTTGAGATGAGCCATCAAACCAGCTTAGCTTGGTGGCAAGCTTGAGCTTGCAATTAAAGAGTTATTGGGCTCTCAAGCCCAATGGCTCTCAAGAGCCCACTGTTGGGAAAGCCTAATGGCTCTAAACTCTTCCAACGGCTCTTTAGAGAGCCATTGCGAACGGCTCTGGCCAAAATGACATTAAAAAAAACTTAAAATAAGAACGAGTTCCACCATCTTCAATCACACATCCAATAGCTCTTCAATTCTCCAACTCTCTAAGCCTCTTAACTCTTTCGAAGCTCTCCAAGCCTCTTGCTCTTTTCTTTTCTATATTTTTTCTCAAATTCTATATACTTATTAAGCTCAAACATTTCAATTTTTACTCACAATGGCACACTCTTCAAATAAACTTGAAAATGTTTACTCTAACAGTGGAGAAGCGAGATGTATCATGGTATGATAGATAAGTGGAGACTGCCGAGATTCTCTTTGGGAGGGAACCTAATGATGGAGATTAGTTTGGATAACTAAAGTGTAAATTCATTTTGTATCTTTACCTTAGAATTTTCTACTCAAAATCATGTAGAAAGTGAGTACAAGAGGATAACTTGAGAAGAATAGGTTTATATAGATTCCTATTCCATCTAAACTTTACTCAAAGTTACATAAAAAATGAGTAAATAATTGCACACAACAAGATGCACAAAGCAAAGTATATATTCCATAGCAATTCTCCCTACATTACATCAGGGTACATATGTATAGATCATCTTTACTATAACGTCTCCCACAAAAGTAATGAGGGGAATGTTACAAATTAATTAAATGAAAAATAAGGTTAGAAAAAGTAGAAATTCCAGATATTTGCAAGTTTGTAAAATAACCTTTGACCAACTAGTTTGCATCATTCTCTCCATGTTGAAAAGAACTTACCCTTGAGTTCTCCATTGGTGCAATTTGAAGAAGCAATGAAATAAGTAATCTGGCTAAAACTCGATTATTTATAATAAAGTTTACATCTGAGTCCGAGAAATCCTCGTATCAGAAGAGCACACACCAATCCCAACCTAAAGGTATAGATATCATAATGACAATTGGCAATCATGCCAATAATCTAAATGTCCATAGTAATTTTTTTATATCACAATTTTGGAGAAATAAATTGGATAGTGAGGGTCTTTTGTAGTACTATGGTGCATACTCAATTGCATTTCAATAGCTAGGTGATTGCTAGGGGAAGGAGTTGTAACCTAGTGGATGTGGGTGCCGCTTGTGCAATATGAATTGTTGGGGACTAATTCAACGCCCGATATCGGGGGGTGGCTCGACAATACCCGTTTGTGGCTATGTGGGGCATCACTAGGTAGTGTTATCGAAATCAACTGAGAGGGAGCCAACAAGGTGGTCAATCATGGTATTTGTAGGCCAATTGATGGTCGATGGTGAAAAGGATTTTGGTACATAGTTGAACAACTAAAACACTTGAATAATCAGATTATTACCAAAGTATAATAATAAAAGATCTTGACCTATGAAAATACTCAAAAAAATAATGTAACTATACACAAACAATCACAACAAGTGTTGGCAAACTAGTCAAACTATACAAGTTGTAAAAATTTGTATGATAGAAGAAACCAATTAAAATAATAGAGTAAGGACAAGAGGAAAAACACAAGAATTTTTTAAGATGCTTCGAACTTGTACTCCTCTCTTATACACCTTCGTATCCTATGGAAGAATTGGTCTTCTATGCTTCACTATGATCAAAAGCCCTGAGTATTTCAACCACTTATCTTTTACTAAAAAAGACCCAAGTGGTTCACAAGTTTACTTGCCCTTCACCGCACTCAACCCTAGTAGGCTTCATAAGCTGCACACTTGTCTTTTGTTTCTTAACCACAAACTCGACATCACGACCCAAACCAAACACTTACAATTACAACAACCCTTACTACTCTACTCCCAGAGTATCATATGACCACTAGTGCAAACACAACACAAGATC
>JAVDBV010054659.1:0-27426 GCA_032619315.1 Piper longum
GTTTAGTACAGCGCATGTCCGGACTTGTGGTTCAAAGGGTACTAAAGGCGATTGCCTGAGAGTACTCGACCTTCGACTCAAGGCCAGGAGTAATATGGAGGACGTAGAGGGCTGATATGAACGAAAATGAGATTTGACGTAAGACGCGATAATGAGATTTGATGCAAGACACAATAGATGAGATGGCCAAGGAAAGTGAAAGAGATGGATAGGGGACGCTGCCACTCGAAGGTGACGGCTCCCGTTAGTGCCCTTGTGAGAGTTCTTGAGGAAGTATATCGTTTTTATTCAACAGGAGGGTTAGCTCTCCTGCGCCTGTTTGATATTAGTTATTTTCCGAACCAGTAACACTCGTTACTAACGGTTTTCTTATATATATGTAGGTGATAAGCTTGATCGAAAGTGCCAACCTGGACGGAGGAGCAGTGAGGTCTCTTACACACACACATGTTTATTGATTGAATGTTTAATATTGTGTTTATGATTTATTTACGTTCAAATTGACTTGGGAAAATATTAAGAGACGATAATATGTTGAGGATTGAATGAAATGACTTGATGATATGATGTGAATTGTTGAAAGAATGCACAGGTGGGCTGAGACCCAAGTTTAAGAATGAATATACGGAAGTTTATATTCTGTGAGTGAAACTATTGATATGGATATATGTTCATATATATTGTTTGACAGGGTGGCCCCTAATTGCACCTTTAGGGGAGGTTTTGTCCGTTTTTATTTAGAATCTCTTTTGATTTCATTGCAAATTGTGTTTGTGTGTAAAGTTGTTCGTATGTCATATATGTAGTGAATCGTATCTTGATCTTAAAACGCCGAGAGTAGATCCGATCGGCTTAACCGAATCTAGTAGATTATTAAACGGTTCGGTCACCAGTAGCATTTCCGGGTCGGTTCAAGGGTGAGCCGAGTTGGGGTGTTACAAGGCCCCATGCCGATGGTCTAAAAATTGGTCTGTCTTGAGCTCACTTGAACCGACTCAACACAGACCCGAACCAAAAATAACTACAATCGGGTAAAACCCTAACCCAAAGTTGGGGTTTTACACATTTCATCCCTCTTTGCACTTCCTCTCAGCCTTGTGGAGCATTTATAGGTATTTTGATTTAAGGGTTGAAGGACTTGGAGTGGGAAACCAAGCGACCTCCCCTTGGCTCGTTTGTGGTATGTTTCTTTCCATTTTTAGTTCTAGTTTGAAAGTTCTCTTACTTTTTGCCTATTGATGTAGTTTTTTGTATTTTTATGGTATTTTTAATATCTATATATATAAGTTTAAAATTAATAAGTGGTGATTTCATATCATTTTATATTCTGGATTAATAATTCTGATTTTTGTATCATCAGTGTATCTAAATCTGCAGTGGTTTGGCATAAAATCCATTACTCCTGTTTTAGATGTCTGATTCGTTTGATGCTGGTATGTTTGTTTTCAAACTACACAGATATATCCAATCATCCCAATCGTCTACCCAAGTTCACACTACACAAAACTACGAAAGGTGGCAGCTTTTAAGGTTCCATAGACCCAATCATCCATCTACCCAAGTTTTATGCCTTGCTGTGGCTTTCATTTCACAAATCTACAAAAATCATATGTTATTCATGATTTTAGAATCATCTCATAAAATTTACAAGCTAAAATGACCTTAATTAAGGCTAGAACAAAATTATTAAACCATAGTGTGTACATATTCTGTTTCTGCTTTGTTTGTCAATATTTTGTGTTGATCTCTGTGTTAGGTTAATTATAAGACCCCAATAAAATCCATAAAAATTATCTAATAACTCACTAACTATATAATGAAAAATTTTAAGTTTTGGAGTTAAAAAAAAATCATTCTAAGGGTTAATGGTCACATACTTCTAGAGTACAAAGGAGCTGGATTTATAGTCTTGTTTTTTGTGAAGCCAATCAGAAAATCCGTTAAAAATAGATCAAATAGTAGAAAAATTATTAAATAGAATACTACGAGTAATAGACATCCTAATAATGTCTGTAAATTTTTAGAGCATTTGGGTAAGTATGTAATTATGTAGAAATTTTTAATTCTACTAGGCTCAGATTAATTATGAAATTGGCTAAATCAATAATCCAAAGTAGAAATTTTACCTAGGCCCGATTACTGAGAAAGTAGACCTTAAATCTCAATGGGCTAAACTTACAAGTGTCATCTAACTATTCCATTGGACCTAAGTCCATTTGGTCTTCTCAGGCCTATGGGCCAAAATTTTGAAATTTGCTACACAATAATGGGGTACTGCTCATAACACATTAATTCGACCTTAATTAACCTCAATCAACATGATAATCTACAAATTATCACTTGCTAATATTTATGACTGACACTTATTGTAACGCATCATTTTTCAACCAAAGAGTGGACCGAAATATGATATTATACATTGGAAAACTATTCATTGGACTACTCTCGTAAAAACTTTATGGATGTAGATCTCAACCCTCGAAGAGGATTAAAGTAAAACCCGTGACTTGAGTCAAAGTTTTACATTAGCTAACCAGTCGGTTTACCTGTTAGTTCCAGCGAGTCAGTTTCATGAACCACGTGTTGAGCCGATGTTAGCTGTGAGTTATGAGCGATGATGGTTAAGTATACATGAGTATATGATGATAACGTCCGAAAGATGGTGAGAAATGAGTTATTATAGTATACGCAAGTATGTAGTATATTTTTTTTATGTATTTGATCGTAGAATTATTTTTAGGATGAAAACGTATTAAGACGCATTATAGGGCAGTTTGGGTGGGCTACTAGTTATAGAACACGTCATTTTTATATTATGGTGTGTGATATATTAATGGGATTTTTCCATATTTTTCAGGGGAATGGGAGTCCAGACAAGTTTTATTTACGATATTGCCATCAACCTGTTTTCCCTCCTGATGCTTCTCTTCTCCGCCCGCAACACCGCCACCGATAAACCCCACCGAGCCCTGCCTTACCGTTGCCATGCCGCCCTGAGTGTCCCCGACCGCCGCTCGGCCTCCACAACATGAAGGAGCCGGCCCCAGCGCCATGCTCTCATTATCGATCCTATCACCGGCAACAGTCGCTGCCATCGTCCAGTGGCCGCCTTGACGTCGCCAACCCTCCCACAACTTTCCTTGACCAGAGCGCCGCCCATCTTGGCTGGATTTTTTCACCCCATTGCCGATCTCTCTTATTTTGCCCTTTTCCGGAGAGTTGTCGCCTCCGCCAACCGCATCAACATCGTAGGCGTGTCATGCTCACCATGCCAGTGTCAATGGTACCACATATCACCACCATTTCGCCGATAGCCACTGTTAAGTGTTTAAAATATACAATATTTACCTAGGTTTTTAATGTGATTTTGTACTTCCCGGGCATAAACATTATTAATTAGGTGATATTTCTCATTATATTCTAGTTAATTAATATTTTATGAGATATGTTTAATTTTGAAGTTTTAATGCAGAAAAAGATGAAACAAATAAATATTAGGATCTATTGGTCAGAGCATTGGGCCCCATCCATTGATGGCTACAATTTTTGGTGTTGACAAAGCCCAATGTGGATAGCTATACAAAGCTTTGGCACAGTTGTCCGGGAATTGGAAACTTCATCGGACATCATAATCAATTAGTCCACATCGAGTTGTGGAATCCATCCTCGAATTCTTGTATCTCCTCGGTATCTCATCTTCTATATAAAGGGGTGGTCATTTATTGTTTAGAATATCTCAGCTCAAGGCTTAGGAGTTTAGTAATAAATGAAGTTCTAATTTTCTTAATTCTTTCCCTTCATAATGAAAACTAATTTCTTCTTTAAAATGTTTTCTATTTTATTATGGAGTAATTATTTATTTCGTTCTAGAGAAGAATGGAACTTAAGATAGTTTAATTGAATTTATTTTAACCTCTTACTCTTTTATTTAATCGGATTGTTTGAATTATCATGTTCTTAATGGTATGAGTAGATTGATTGCCTATTTCATAGATCATGAGGTTTAATTAGATTTTGGAAAAAAATAATTAGATTAGTCATTGATAATTCATCATATGATGAATCTTTTGACTTATTTGTCGTTGTGGTTGGGAGATACACAACTTCGTATGTGAATAAGGCAAATCTTAATGCATTATGTTGTTGATTAATCAATTATCACTGAAAGGTAAAAAATGAGGCAAAATAATAGAAGCATGAAGGAGCGGATCCACCATGTCATATAATTATCGTAGATCGACAATCTGAGGGAATAAAAGATAAGAGTAAGATGTGGTGATGATTAAATTTATGTTAAGGGAAATTCGACTCTAGAACAAGTTTTATCATTTTAACTTCTCCTTTAATTTAAAGTATTATTTAGATTTGGTTAAATCGATTGTGTTTGTTTTGTTCTTCATGACCTTTTCTTTAATTAATTTAAGGAAGTTCATCTCTTTGTGGAACGATACTCGAATTCATCATTATATTACTTGTTTCGACTGTGTACATTTGCACATCATTGAATTTATTCAAATAGCCGCCGGCAGCAATAGTCGTCTGAAAACTAGGTTCAATGGAATTCGCCGGATCGTTTGCCAAACTCACCCAGTCAAACACAATCGAACTTCGGATGCCACCGAGCGCCGAATTTCTGACGATGCGAGGTATAATTACCTTCAATTTAATTATTTAAAATTGACAATTATTAGCATAGCATGTTGGGATTAATTGTTTGACATGATGAATGTCTGATTGTGAATGAAGAAATGATTTCCATGACTTGATTGATAATGAATGAACGTTAATGATCTAATTAGGTAAACTAAATCTGAGCATGCTAATTGACTCCAACGTAACTTAAAATAAAACATAATAAAATCGGCATGAATAGGATGAGCTAGGGATATTTTTATTGTGATGAGGATTGTTGATTGTTTGATGGATGACGATTGTATTGCGAGTGTGGTGGTATTCATGATGAGGTCGAGTGGTAGATTTATTTTTAACGTCTCATTCTATCGTATTTTATTTTTAACAAGTAGGTGGATGTGTCGAGTGGTGGATTTATCGTATCCCACTCCACACAGGTCATTTAGCCGATTGTATTTCCGAATTAATAACCCTCGAGGATGAGATTCCTTGAGTTTATTTTCGGAACTCAGATCCAGTGTGCATGATTTCAGGCCTATTACATTGAAATCCCTACCCAGACCTATGTATATGTAGTTTTCGCGTTTTCAGTGAAATGTGAGATGAGGGAAAACTGACGACCACGTTTTAAGATAGGGTGTGCGTTCGTCAAAGCGGGCTCTAGAATTGGTGAGTATCTATTCCATTCCCGAGGGATCATGATAACTCCACCTTTGAATTCCTCAAACTTAGAGAAGTATGGAGGTTTACGAGTACTTCTATGCGGCTCATATGTAGACCTGTCGTTTTAAAGGGTACTGAACGAGCATGCCTACGAGTAGGCATCTATACTCAAGGCCAAAAGTAATACAGAAGATGTAGGGGCTGAGAGGAAAGAAAATGGTGTTTCCTACACAAAGGATAGTTTAAGGTGGCCAATGAATGAGAATGATATAGAAAGGGGACACAGTCACGCGAGGTTGACTGCTCCCATTATTGCCCTTATGAGAGTTACATGAGGAAAAGTAATGAAGTTTTTATTCAATAGGATGGTCAGCTCTCCTATGTCAATTTGTTATTAGTTATTTTAGACCAGTAACACTTGTTACTGATGTCTTTTTATTATATATGTAGGTGAGAACTGCGAAGAATGAACACTATCGAGAACTGCTAAGAATGTATGCTGTCGGAACTATGTGCACTTGCTATGAGGGCTCATGTATACCCAAGTATTCGATGATAGAGTCAAATACGTATCAGCAGACTGAGTTATTAGAAAAGATGAGAGTATACAGTTGATGGTTTTGTTTTTTGTTCATTTTGTGACCTTAGATTATTTTAGGCCGAGCAACGCATTAGGGCGCATTAGATTATATTCCGGTAGGTTATTAGTTATAAAACATGTCATTTGGATGTTGTGGTGTTTGTTTTATTTTATGGGATTTTTCCTGATTTTTTTGATTTTTTAGGATTTATTGAGAGTTATTATTTTTTACTCAAGTCGGTACTCAAGTCAAGTTTACTTCATGAGTTTGCTACCGAACACCCAAACACCATTTTCTTCCCCAAACTTCTCTCCTTCACCCCAAACCCTAGTTGTCACCCTCGTGTTCATTGCCGCCACCGCCGATTGATGTCGCCCAGCCCCGCCATGCTATCATTGTGTCATCTCGACCACCGTCCAATTGCCGCGATGCCAAAATCGCCTCGGAATTTTGTAGCCGCTCACGATGCAATTCAGCTCGCTTTGCCACCATCGTGACGCCGATGCCCCTCCCCTCAATCTTCCCGACATTTCCCCCCTACCTAGTGCCACCGTCGAGGCCAGCTATGGACCCGATTAAAGTGACCGACTGCCCCGAAAGAACTCAACGCTGCTGCCGGCGGTCATCGCTGTTGTGGCTGCCCTTGCCGTCACCACCATTGGGTCTAGCTTGCCAAGGCGGTGCTGACCCCTTACCCCTTATTGCCCCATCGGAACAGTTGCCAAAAAATTACCAGTAACTACTGGAAAACTAGATTCATTGGATTTCGCCGGATCTTCCACCAAGCTCATCCAATCGGACCCGATCGAGCTTCAGACACCGTCGAGTGTTGAATTCGAGGTTCAAAACACACGACAAAACCCTAGCTATCGTCGATTGCCGACGACGTAGGTATAATTACCTTTGATTTAATTATTTAAAATTGATAATTATTAGCACATCATGCTAGGGTTGATTGTTGATAAAATGAATGCCTGATTGTGAATGAAGTAATGACTTGCATGATTTGCTCGATAATGAACGCTTGTTAGCGATCTAATTAGGTAAATTAAATCTGAGTATGCTAATCGACTACAACGTATCTTAGAAAAATACAATAAAATTGGTATGAATAGGAAGTTAGAATTATTTTTATTCTAATGATTGTTGATTGTTTGATTGATGATGACTACATTGTGAGTGTGAAATTTATGATGAGTTTGATGCATCATTTAGTTAGCAGGCATTAGCTTCTAGATTTGATGTATAGGCATGAAGTAGGAGCTCGCTGCCTAGGCACGAGGACATGCTTGGAGCTTCTACTAGGTCTGTTTAGGACTCGTCTCTGTTTTACGCTTTATTCTATTGTATTTGGTTTAATAGTTGCAGGACGAGTTAAGTAGCATTTTATCGGATCCCACTTAACCTGAGCCATTTTAACGAACTGGTTTCCGAGATTAATAACCCTCGAGGATGAGATCCGTCGAGTATGTTTTCGAAAACAAGATCCACCACAAGTGCCTTCGGGGGCCTATTTTATGAATCCCTTCCCATGCTTATATATATAATTTTACCGAGTTTTCCATGAGATGAGAGATGGTGAAACTGAGTTGCGTGTAACATGAGCGGATGCATGTGACATTCAAAGCATGCTCTGGATTAGTGAGCGGACTATTCCATTCCCGAGGGATCCTAACAACTCTAGGTTTGAGTTCCTCACACCCAGAGAACGTGGAGGTTTACAGATACTATTAAGTACAACACTTGTCCGGACTTGTACTTCAAAAGCTACTAAAGGCTATTGCATGAGAGTACTCGGTCATCGTGCTCAAAGCCATGAGAATTATGGAGGAAAGGAGAAGGCTTAGATCTACGTGTAGTTTTGTGAGACCAGAAAATAAAATGAGAAAATGCCGAGAGGCATCATCAGAGCAATCAGTTTGGGATGCTACCGGGTCTGCAACCTGGTGGCTCCTCAGTAGGTGTCGTTCAGAAAGTTATGGGGAAGTATATGAATGTTTTCATTTATATAAGAGTTAGCTCTAATGGCCAGTTTTATATTAGTTATATTTTGGACCAGTAACACTTGTTACTGACACGTTTTTATAATATATGTAGGTGACGAGTATGAGATGGATGTACCAACCTGGACGGAGGAGCAATGATATTTCTTGCACACACATGTTGGATGATTGAATATTTAATATTTTGTTTATGATTTTATTATATTGAAGCTGGTGTGAAAAATAGTAAATATGATGATATGATGTGAAATGTGAACATAATACACAGGTAGGTTGAGACCCAAAATTTAGAATGATTGATGTATAAAGTAGATTAAAATTCTAGGTGAATGCTAATATTATATATATATATATATATATATATATATATATATATATATATGTTTGTATATGTTGTTTTAAGAGGGTGGTCCCTAATTACACTTTTAGGAGAGATTCTGTCCATTTTATTTTGGAATTTTTATTGATTTTATTGCAGTTATTGTTGGTGTATGAATTAAATTTTATGTCATCTACATAGTAAGTAGCATATTATAGTTTTGTGCATTCATTCATGCATAGCGAGTTGTATCTTCATCTTAAAATGCTGAGTTGGGTTCAGATTAGCCAATCCAACTGGACCCATGACACTCTAGTTCGGTTTGCAAGTGTGAACCAGATTTGTGGTGTTACATTTTAATACATTTTGAAATTGGATAACTAATTGATAAAAAATTAATATTTTGACCACGAGTTACTATTTAAATTTTATAAATTTATTTTTAAAAAAAAAATAACTAAATAGAGCTAAATAAATTATATTTGAGTCTGCCCGACGTGTGGGTTATCATACTAGTAAAATATAAACTTTAGAGTGTTTTTTTTAAATGTGATTTTTTAATTTATTTGATTACATTCCAAATTAAAATTTAATATATTTTTAAAAAAATTGTTTTTAAATTTACTAAAAACCAAGTTGAATTAATTTGAAACTGAACTAAATAATAACTCGGATTTTTTTGTTTTAAAGTTTTAATGTGGGGGAAAAATAAATAAATAAAAATAAAAATAAAAATAAAAAGGGTTAGAATATCAAAACTTCTCAAATCTCCCTAAATTCTAAACCTTAAATCGTAAGCCCTAAAAAAACAAATAATAACCCGGAGCATTGGAAGGTCAGAGCTCCGTGACATGCTTTGAGAAAGGATACGCCTCTGAATCAACGGCGCTGGCATTGTCCTACTCCATGCTCTGCCTTCTACTCCTCGTGTCCTTCAACCCATTCCTGCCCGTGCAGACCACACTCTCCTTCTCTCCCTCCCACCGTTCCAATCGTGGGTTCCGCAGAATCCTCAAGCTCCATCACCCCTCCCATGGACTCCAACCATCTCCTCAAGGAAACAGAGCAGACCCTGGAATGGCACCGCCTCTGCGCCCAAGTTTCCACCTTTGCCTCCACCCCCATGGCCGCCTCCCTCTGCCGCAACGCCGGACTCCCCCTCGGCGGAACCATGCACGAAAGCCAGCAGCTTCTCAACCAGACCACCGCCGCAGCTCTTTTGCCTCGGACATTTCTGGACTTTGCAGGGATTGAGGACATTTCGGTGATTGTCAGCTCTGCTCTCTCTGGGGAGCTTTGTGTTGTCGAGAGAACGCTGGTGGCGGCGAGATGCTTGATTGGGCAGCTAGAGGAGTTTTTGCTTGAATGGTAAAGTTGCTAAGAGTTTAGATTGCTGTTCATGTTTTGCTGCTATATTCCTAAATCTTGAATTGAATGTGTTGTTGAAGTTGTTCTATGAATTGTTTTGCTGATGGTAATGGGTATTGTAGTGGGCATGGAGCAGGTATCTCCTACTTTTTGATATACTTCGTGATTGCAATTTTTTGTTAGAACTAGCTGCGAAAATTGGATATTGTATCGATTGCTGTTCATGTTTTGTTGTATGCTTGAATGTCTTGCATTTTTTCTATGATGTGTTTTGTTGATTGTAATAAGGAGTGTAATGGGTATTGAGCAGGTATCTGCCACTAATTGATATACTTCGGGCTTGCAATTTTTGATAGAACTGGCTGGGAAAATTGGTTATTGTATAGATTGCAATCTCCCTGTGGTGCCTGATAGAACTGGTGAGGATTTGGAGCTTCTTAGGTCAGAGAGGAAGACGAATATGGAGAGCCTTGAATCCATATTGAAGAAACGTCAAACATGATGTTTCAAGCTGGGGGTATTGATAGTCCCTTGGTTACAGAGCGCAGGTCTAGAATGTGTGTTGGAATTAGAGCTTAACACAGGTCTTTGCTCCCGGGTTCTGTGATTTTGGATATCAGTAGCTCGGGTGCTACATACCTTGGTGAGCCTAAAGAAGCCCTTGTATTGAATAACTTGGAAGCAAGGCTGGCTAATTCAGAGAAGGCTGAGGAGAGGGCGGTGTTGAGCTTGCTCGCTTCTGAAGTTGCAGGTTCAGAAAAAGAAATTGGTACCTCATGGAGAAAGTTCTTGAATTAGACCGGGCATCTGTTAGGGGTTTTCATTCACGTTGGATCAATGGGGTCTGCCCTTCTCTCTTTGAGGCCTCTGACGAAAATGAATTGGGCAACAGGTAGAAGTTACATTATATTGTTGACATTAATGAAATTCAGCATCCATTGCTTCTTGAATCATCTTTGCAGAAGGATTTATTTGTTTCAGTGGTTAAGAGGATCTGAGTCTTCAGCTGATGGGGGGAAAATTGGTGTGTCGGCAACATCTGTGAGATCGGCAAATAGGCAAAGCCTGTTCCCAGTTCCACTAGACATCAAGATACAGCAGGGAAAGAAGGTTGTCATTATTTCAAGGATGATATATTTGATCGCCACAAAGCAGATAGCTTGTGTACATCAAGGATGATATATTTGATCGCCACAAAGGATTGTAGTTTATAATTTGAATGATCTGTCTCCGATCCAAATTCTACCTTTCCAATGATCATATTTTAGAAACACCATTTAAAGCTGGCGTGGGATCTTAAGGGGGCTATATACTAGGTAGGTATTTAATCTCATATTTGTGAGTAATTTACGTTTTCGGACTTTACATTATAGCAATTTTAGTGTTAGCTTTCATGGATTATCTTACTCATGTCAACTTCTCTAGCAATTTCTTCTTCTGGATTTTACTTGTCCATGCTCTATAGTCGTTATTTTTAACACTGGCTTTATCAGTATAGATATCATACGAAGCGGAAAATCTTGATGAGTGTGAGGTTGCTCTTAAATCAAAGGAATCAGTGAAGATCAGACAAGAGCTCCAGACAGCAAAACTAGAAATTGATTCAGTAGTTGAAAACTTGGAGTCATGGATTGGTAAAATTAGCTATGATCAAGTTACTTCTCTATTAAAAGAATCTGAAGCTGCTGTTTCTTCCATCATTGGGAATCGCCTTGTCATTGAGCACCAAAAGATCAGCCAACAATGTGGTATACAAACCCCAAGGCACCTAAACATGGCAAGCGACTAGAAGAAGCAGCTCACTACCTAAACATGGCTATAAATGCGTGTGAACCAAAGAAAGTTCTCTTCATTATTCATGTAATGGGCACCTGAGTCGTCAAGGAGTGGGCTCTTGAAATTCTCAGAAACCATCCTTGTGTCCAGGTTCGAGCAGGAGAGCCCCATGAACTATGGTTGCATACTTGCATATACTGATTAGGCCTAATAGCCATACGATGAAGAACAGCTACAGTTTATCTCAAAGTTTGAAAATTTTTGGGTAATAACACGTTGATGATTTAAAGTTGAAAAATCAAGTTGGAAATTGGCATTTGTAGCTGCAGTAGTGCCATTTGCAGATTTGAAGTGAGTTTATATGGAGTGAGGTTGTCTTCGTCTGAACGCACTGGGTGAGTTTGTCATCATCTGGAGTGCCTGGACCTCACACCATTATCCTTGTTCTGTTGTTTGAAGTGAAGTTCCATAGTTCCGTATACCTAAACTTGGTTCAAAAAGGGGACAAACTGGACTGGGGTGATTCTATCGCCGTTCTCTAATAACATACCTATTTGCACAACAATGTTTTAATTACCATATTAATTATTATATCGAAACTTAGTGAAGGTATAGTTGGTTTAACAGGAATGAATCAGTTCAACTGTATTTTAAAATTACAAATTAAAAAAATGTAATCAATATATTAAATTAAATACGGTTAAAAAATTATTATTTTCAATAAAAAAATTGGGTTTTGAGAAAATTTTTGATTAAAAAACCTGGCTAAGAATTATAATGACACAAAGGCTTGCAAAGAGTGGAAGTATATTGGGTAGGATTGGCCAATAAGATACGATTTAAAACTATGGCTGCGTATGCCTAAATTAGGGAACAAGCAGGAGTGGGTTAATTCTATCACCATCCTCTAATAACATGCTTATTTTCGTACATGGACATTTGTGGTCCTTCAAGAGCGGTTGCTCCTCTGTGTCTTTTGCATTGGGAGATAGCTGGGTGACTTGGGAGTCGGTGCATGCAGCACGTAAAAGGACCCGTTACCTTCTCTGATCAGACGCGGGAGATGGTTATGCAAGTTGAACTTCGACCACTATCTCCAATTGCTCTTTGCATGCCCCACCTGGTCTCAATTGATTCATACAATGACCTAAGCTGGCCATGAATCAAAAAACACGTTCATGTGCAATAAATAAAATGTGATAATGATCTTGACACCTCCTTATCTTTCCATTTTTTTATTCTCTATTAGAAACTTTCAATTTCAATACTTTCAAGTTGAAAGGTGCCTTGCCGCTTGGAAAATTTTTTATATGGCATCAATTTATTCCAACTGATCTATTTTAAGCTTCATGAATTAGTTGTGAATTTGTGTGTGTTCGTCTTTGCAAAACAAGGAGCATGCCCGCACGGTGGGCGGGGTAGTTAAATATATTTGTATTATAATTTTTTTTTATTTAAATTTAAAAATATGTAAATCACAAATAAAAAATTTTAAGGACTCTCTTCATATTGGAAAATAAGAAAATTTTAAGGTATGTACTTCAATAGTTATATTTGTGTCATTGAATGAGCTCTCATCAAAAGTTATAAAAGTTGTCACCGGCATTACATGTTTATGTGTTGCACTACTTAAAAGTCTCTCGCTCTTGTACTTTTTAATTGTAATTTTAGACGTGTTAATGTTATATCCTTAAATTTGTCACTGGTTCAAAATATGAAAATTTATAAGATGAAAATAAAGATCAAATCTCTTCATCATTGCAAAAATAAAACTAAAAAATAATGTATATATCTATCTCAATATAAAATTTATCTTAATATAGAGTCCATATCTTCTTGTACTCCTAAATGTTTAGTTTGCAATGGTACATCTATATTCCTTAAGGTCACATAAGTAGACAAAACTTACTTACCTTCCAAGTATTACAACTTTTTATAACTTTTAATCGAAACCTAAATTTAAAAATATATAAATAAGAAATAAAAATATACATCTTCTCTTATTTCAAGTTTAACACTAAATTAAAAGTAAGCGAAGAAACCTAAATCAGAAATAGTTGTAGAAGTATATTCCCATGTTTAAGGCTTGTATTAATGCTTTTCTCATTTATAATATGTGCATCCAAAATATAAACCTAACATAATTAAAAGTTAGTTATCATGAGACTCATTCTAAATCTTTTAAATAGATGCATATAATCTTTGAAAGCGAGAGTCTGGCTTTTTATATAATAGATGTGAAAAACTAAAAATAAAACCTTACTCATAATTTAAGAAATATGAACTTTAAAATTAAAGGTTAAAATAAAATATCATAAAAATTATTCACTAATATCAACAATTGTTACTCTAATTTTGTCAACAATGATCTTTTAAATTAATGTGTACACTCTTTCGGAGTTAATGCATGTAATCTTCTATAGAGGGAGACTCGGGCTTCCTACTAATGAAATGTATTAAAAAAACCATAAAATTATTTAGAGGAAATGAACTTTTTATATACTTCTAAGCTAATAAATTAAAGAAAAATATTTGTTACTCATCTTTCTTCAATATAAATCTTCTAAATTGATACATAAAATTTTCTAGAGAGGAAGATTACAAATTTTACGAGGAGAAGGAATATATGAGAAAAACCAAGAACATTCGGTAAGTATTAACCTTTTTATAAACCTATAATGACTATACATCTTCTCTTATTTCAAGTTTAACACTAAATTAGAAGTAAATGGAAAAACCTATATTAAAAATAACTGTAAAAGTTTATTTAAATGTTTAAGGCTCCTATTAATGCTCTTAACTCATGTACAATATATATATATTTAAAATGCAAAATTTAGATGAATTATGCCAGTAAATTAAATATAATGCCCATTCTAATAACGATATGTCAATTAATTAAAAGTAACATGAATTCAATATTGGGACCCAACAACCAAATGGGACCCAAGTAGAACCTATTTTACCGTTTTATTTACTCTCATAGAAAGATGTAAAAGTGGTTTTGTTATTATATATTAAAATAGAAAATTAAATATAGGGTCCATTCCAATAGCCATATGTAAATTAATTAAAAGTAAAATGAATCTAATAGTAGAACCCAACGACCAAATGGAACCCAAAAGGGACCTATCTTAACAGCCAATGGGATTGTGCCATTTGCTTTACTCTCATTGAAAATTGTAAAAGTGATTCTGTTATTATATATATTAAGATTGTTATAACTAACTTCCTTGTAAAGCCTAAATTAATTCATGCATGTTTAGTGGTGGTTTAATCAAGTTAAACTATCTCCCAAGCATAATGAATTTGACTCAATTGTTTCAAAAGCGTGCTCGCTATTTTAGAACTAGAAAAAGTTTAGTTTGAAGTTAGTAACTAGATACACTATGAGCAGAGCTTGACCACAAGTGATACAATCAACCTCCATAAAATATTCAATTTATAAAAAACAATTATTACCAGATTTTTTTAAGTTTATGTGTATTGATAGTTTATATATCATCAAGTGCAGCTTATATAATTTATAAAAAAAACACCTCTTTTCTCATGGATTGAAAATTTTAAAATAAGAGGTGAATTTATTCTTGGTGAAGTTATAAGAGAACTTAGTTTGACACGACTTAACAAGATAAACTATATTTAATTAAATATGAACCAAGTTTGAGTGCTCATAATGAACCTTTAAGCTTCTCGAGCTCGGCTTGTAAAATAGATATTATAATCTTATATCAATCTGAGTTTGAACAAACTAGTCTAAAAACAAGTATAAATAATTATAAAACTCGTGACCCAAGTCAAGGTTTTATGAGTCAAGGTTTTATATTCTGAACTGAACGGTTCGATTATTTTTTTTAGTCGAGCCAATTTTAGAACACGCGTATCGAGCTAAGCCCAGTCTTATGTTATGAACCATAAAAGTCATGTGTGCTCAAATATATAATAATAACATTAGTAAGACAACACTATAATGAGTTATCAGAATATATGAATATACGTCAAATTTTTTTTATTTTAATTAGATTATAGAATTATTTTTAAGCCGAATAACGCATTAAGATGCGTTACGGTCAGTTTGGATGGTTTATTAGTTATAGAGTATGTCATTGTAATGTTGTGTGTATTATGATATTTTTTCCTGTTTTTTTGGATTTTTTTAGAATTATTACGAGTTAGGATTATTTTTCTAAAGTAAGTTTTTAATTATGAGACAATCATTCGTTTATCTCCCTGACCATTCCTTTTTCTTACCGACCATTCGTTTTTCTCACCAACCATTCCTTTTTCTCCACGACCATTCGTTTCTTTTACCGACCACTCGTTTTCTTCCCCCTGACATCTATTTATTCCAAACCTCCGATATTGTCACAATCCAATTGTCACCATCCTCCTCACCCAACTTCCTTTTTCTTTTTCTTCATTCTCTCTACCACCTAATCCTCACTCAAGCTGGCCAAAACCTTGTCACCGTCACCGCATTTTTATAGAATTTTATCCGATTTTATTTGATAAAGAATTGTTTTACGATTTTGGTATGATTGTAAATAGGTGTTGGTTTAAATTTAAATGCATGTTAATGGATGATAATAGTGAATTAGAGTTTAAATGCATGCAAATAGATATTGTCTTGTATGGATTGATGAAGAGTGTAGCATTCATGCATTACTAGGCATTAGTATCTAGTCTTGTTGTATATGTCCGGAGTAAGAGCTCGCCGCCTAGGTGCGTGGACACAATCAGAGCTTCTACCAGTCCGTTTAATACTCGTTTCCTATTTTACACTCTACTCTATTGTGTATAATTTTATTACTTGCAAGACGAGTTAAGTGGCATTTTATTAGATCTCACTTAACATGGGCTATTTAATCAACTAGTTTTTCAAATTAATAATCATCGAAGATGAGATCTCTTGAGTATGTTTTTGAAAACAAGATCCACTATAAGTTTCCTTCGGGCGTATTATATAAATCCATTCCCATGCCTATATATAGATTTATTGAGTTTTTAGTGAGACGAGTGATGGGAAAATCAACGCGTACGTCCCATGAGCGGGTGCACATGCCAGTCAAAGCGAGCTCTTGATTAGTGAGAGGGTTGTTCCAATCTCGAGGGATCCTAACAACTCTTATTTTGAGTTCCTCGCACTTGGAGAAACATGGAGGTTTACGGGTATTATTTAGTACAGTGCATGTCCGAACTTGTGGTTCAAAGGGTACTAAAGGCGACAGTTTGAGAGTACTAGGTCTTCGTGCTCAAGGTTAGGAGAATTGCGAAGGTAAGGAGAGGGCTTAGGATATACTAGTAGTTCTGAGGGACCAAAAAATAAAATGGGAAAATGTCGAGAGAGGCATTAGCAGGAGCAGATCAGTCAGAAATAGATGCTACCAGGTGTGAAACCAATTGGCTCCTCAATAAGAGCCCTTGAGAGAGTTCACAAGAAGTATGAGAATATTTTTTTTCATATGAGAGCTTTCTCTCATAGCCAATTTGATATTAGTTATATTTTTGGACCCGGAACACTCATTACCGATGTGATTTTATAATATATGTAGGTGATGATCATGGGTAGGATGAGCCAACCTGGACGGAGGAGCAATGATGTCTCTTACATACACACTTGTCAGATGATGGCATGGTTAATATTTTGAGGATGATGTAATGAAATATAATACATAATGATGTGGTGTGATGTGATGTATGCTATAGTAGAAATATTGCTAATGGTGACATATTTATACATTGAATAAGTACAACAAGTAAGTCAAGGTCAAAATTAAAGAGAAATGTAAATTGAATGCATAGATGGGTCAAGACTCAGTTCTATTAGTTAATTAGCAGTTGAGTCGAGACTAAATACTGAAATAAATTATGTAGTTGAATGAATTTATAGTGTGAATGTTTTATTAATTTTTTATATGGGTATACATGTTGATTTGATAGGGTGGCCCTTAGTTGAACTTTTAGGGGAAACTCAATCCGTCATATTTTATGAATCTTATAGATTTTCATCATAATTATTTGGTATGTGAATTAGTTGACATGTTATCCATATAGTAGCATATTAGGTTTATTTTTGTGCTTCTATTAATGCATAGCGATAGATATCTTCCCTTTTAAGACGTCAAGAGTAGATCCGCATGGGTTGGGTTCGGGTTAGCCGACCTAACTAGGACCAGTGACATTTCAGTTCGATTTTCAAGCGATTTAGTTGGAAGATATTTTCATATGATGTGATGTGTTTGCAAAGATTGCTCCAAGTGCAAATGGCAGGTATATGTTTCTATCCTTATTATCTTTGATTAACAGATTTTTTCACCAGCAGGTAGGGTGATAGTATTTTCAAGATTGGATCACTGAGTAGGGGTAATCATGGTAAGAAAGTTGGAACAGGACTCCATCACCTCATTCAACCAAATGAGCTAGTCCTACTCATGTTCACAACGAGACTGTCTATAGCCTATCTAGAGTCATCACAGTGCTAGAAGCCATCAGACCAAAACAGAGACTGTCATTGCACAATTGGCAGAGGTAAAAATGCAAAAGAAGCTTTCTTATGGATTTGATCAGTCATTGACATAGTAGGCATAGAAGGAAGTATGGAATGTCGAATGGATCACTGCGTACAGATTATTATAGGAGCATTACAAGATGAGGCTAGAATATGGTGAGATTCTGTCATGGCCTCCACCACATTTATAGGCAAGCAACCACAAGATGTAGCATGGGACGAATTTAAAATTGAGTTTGATGGAAAATATTTTCCTCCTAATGTAAGGAAGATGAAGGAAAGTAACTTTCATACATTTAGACAAGGACCCTTGGGTGTGGCACATTATGAAACCTAATTCAGAGCATTGGAAAGATTTGCACTAGATTTAGTGCCGACAGAACAACAAAGAGTTGAGCGCTCTTATAAAGGTCTACATTATGAGATTCATCTAGTACTGATTGAAGAGAGATTTCCAACTTTTGGGGATGTGGTGCGAGCTGCAAATGAAGCTGAGCGAATCTTGGCTACTCGACCTTGCCAAGACTATTTACAAAGACAAGAGTACCCTCAACAATATTAATCAAATCAGGGGACACAATAGAGGCAGAGGATAGATGCTCTAGCTGCAATGAGAGCCATATATGGACAAGTTCGGGAGAATAGACACCCAACATCTCAGAATTGTGGACGTTGGAGGAATATGCAAAGCGGGTACATATGCATGTTTTAGATGTGGTCAACCAAGACATCGAGCAGTAGAATGTTTGACTGCCCAGCGCCAACAGCCATCCTTCTAGCACTGCCATAGTTTCCAATGCATCCAGCTACTCCATTACAATAGCAAAGAGGCCACCAGAACCAAGGGCAGGGACAGAGAAACAATGGTCAGCAATCACCAAGACAACAACAAAAAGGTCTGAATCAGAGAGGAATGATGGCTGCCATGACAGGATAAGAATAGCCAACTTTGGATCAGAGAGGAATGTAGATAACACCACCGGTAGACCCATCCACTTTAGCACCACCTTGGGAAGTAGGGATTGACATAGCCACAATTGCTGAAGCACTAGAGGATACAACAAATGTGACAGGTATACACGTAACCCGCTTCAGATTTCAGATTTAGTAGATAACTAAGAGGGTAAAGCCTCCTTAATTTAAAATTTCAAGGACAAAATTTTTATTGGGGAAGGTTGTAAAACCCACAACCCGAGGTAGGGTTTTATACTCTAAATAGGTCAGTTTGATCGTTACTTTCAATCAGTCAATTTCAGAGCATGCATACCGAGCCAAACTTAGTCTTGTGTTATGAATCATGAGAGTCATGTGTGCCTAAGTATATGATAATAGGGTCAGCAAGACGGCAGCAAAATGAGTTATCAGAATATATGAGAGTCTGCCAGATTTTCTTTATTTTAATTAGATCATAGAATTACCTTTAGGCCGAGTAACGTATTAGGACGCGGTATGGTAGTTTGGGTGGCGTATTCGTTATAGAGTATGTCATTGTAATGTTGTGCATATTATGAGATTTTTCCCTATTTTTTGGATTTTTTTTAGAATTATTACGAGTTAGTATTATTTTTCTAGAGTCAGAGTTGAGTCAAGTTTTATTTAAGAGACAACCACTCGTTTTTCTCCCCGAACATTCGTTTTTCTCCCCAACCATTCATTTTTTTCCTCGACCATTCGTTTTTCTCCTTGACCATTATTTTTTCTCCCCGACCACTCGTTTTCTCCCTCACCACTCATTTTTCTCTCCAACCACTCATTTTCTTCGCCAATCACTCGTTTTCCCCCCCTGACATCTATTTATTCCAAACCTCCAACACTGTCACCATCCAATCGCTACCATCTTCCTCACCCAACTTCCTTCTTCTTTTTCTCCCTTCTCTCTACCCCACGATCCTCACTCGAGCCAGTCACAACCTTCTCACCGTCACTGCGTAGGTATAGAATTTTATCCGATTTTATTTGATAATGAATTGTTTTATGATTTTGGTGTGATTGCAAATGGGTGTTGGTTTAAATTTAAATACATTTTAACGGATGATAATAGTGAATTAGAGTTTATATGCATGTAAATAGATATTGTCTTCTATGGATTGATGAAGAGTGTAACATTCATGCATTATACTAGGCATTAGTATTTAGTCTTGTTGTATATGTATGGAGTAAGAGCTCGCCACCTAGGCATATCGACACGATTGGAGCTCCTACCAAGTCCGTTTAGGATTCGTTTCCTATTTTACACTCTACTCTATTGTGTATTATTTTATTATTTGTAGGACAAGTTATGTGGTATTTTATTGGATCCCACTCAACCCAGGCCTTTTATTCAATCATTTTTTCAAATTAATAACCCTCGAGGATGAAATCCCTCGAGTACATTTTCGAAAACAAGATCCACCACAAGTTGCCTTCAGGTGTATTGTATAAATTCCTTCCCATACCTATATATAATTTTATCGAGTTTTTACTATGATGAGTGATGGGAAAACCGACTCATACATACTATGAGTAGGTGCACGTGCCATTCAAAGCGGGCTCTGGATTAGTGAGAGGGTTGTTCCAATCTCTAGGGATCCTGACAACTCCTATTTTGAGTTCCTCACACTTGGAGAAACGTGGTGGTTTACGGGTACTATTTAGTACAGTGCATGTCTGAACTTGTGGTTCAAAGGGTACTAAAGGCAATAGTTTAAGAGTACTCGGTGTTCATTCTCAAGGTCAGGAGAATTATGGAGGTAAGGAGAGGGCTTAGGATATACTAGTAGTTCTGAGGGACCCAAAAATGAAATGAAAAAATGTCGAGAGAGGCATCGCAACAGCAGATCAGTCAGAAATGGATGCTACTAGGTGTGCTGCCCAGTGGCTCCTCAATAGGTGCCATTGGTCTTCGTGCTCAAGGTTAGGAGAATTGCGAAGGTAAGGAGAGGGCTTAGGATATACTAGTAGTTCTGAGGGACCAAAAAATAAAATGGGAAAATGTCGAGAGAGGCATCAGCAGCAGCAGATCAGTCAGAAATAGATGCTACCAGGTGTGAAACCAATTGGGTCATCAATAAGAGCCCTTGAGAGAGTTCACAAGAAGTATATGAATATATGTAGGTGATGAATATATGTAGGCTCTTACATTTGAGAGTTTGCTCTCATAGCCAGTTTCATATTAGTTATATTTTTTGACCTGGAACATTCGTTACTGACGTATAAAATATATGTAGGTGATGATCATGGGTAGGAAGAGTCAGCCTAGACAGAGGAGGAGTGACGTCTCTTGCATACACACTTGTCAGGTGATAACATGGTTAATGTTTTGTTGATGATGTAATGAAATATAATATGTGATGATGTGGTGTGATATGATGTATGCTATAGTAGAAAGATTGCAAACGATGACATGTTTAAAGATTGAATAAGTACAACAAGTCAAGGCCAGAATTAATAAGAAATGTAAATAGAATTCATATATGGGTCAAGACCCAGTTCTGTTAGTTAAGATGAAGGTAAATGAGTGGTTGAGTTAAGACTCAATACATAAATGAATTGTGCAGGTGAATGAATTAATGGTGTGAATGTTTTATTAATTATTTATATATGTATACATGTTGATTTGACAAGGTGGCCCTTAATTGCATTTTTAGGGGAAACTCAGTCCGTCTATTTTATGAATCTTATAGATTTTCATCTTAATTATTTGGTTTGTAAATTGGTTGACATGTAGTAGCATGTTAGGTTTATTTTTGTGTATCCATTCATGCATAGTGATAGACAGCTTCCATCTCGAGAGGCCGAGAGTAGATCCGCACTGGTTGGGTTCAGTTCCGAACGTGAAAAAGATTTGGGGTATTACAGTAATGCTCAACTTTCACCTGAATCATTTACATCATTAGTGTTTAAGGCACGAAAGAAAATTCTTGAAAATTTTTATCTAACTGTGTTGAGCCTTATTTTGATGAGACAACAATTCAATCTCTCTAAGATAAAGTATATGAGTCTATGCACTTTTTGAAGAATCGAGATCATTAAGATTCCAAGCGTAGAAGAAGTCTCAAAGAAGTTTGGAAGGCGCTTCAGCAGCTGAAGTTTGAAGGGTTTAGACAAAGAAGTATAAAGGCGAACACCGACAAACACTTTGGCAAAGTGTTTGGCAGCCAAAGATCAGATGGGCAAACCCTAACGCTAATGTGGTGAACTTCGAAAAAACTCAGGATGCTGTTTGGTCAACCAAACTTTTAGGGGGAAGTATTGAGGAGAAAGGTTATGGATGTTAAACTATGTTTTGACGTGACAATAACTTCAAATTATCTAAGTGCATGCATGGATGATCTAGCAGCCTCAAGAAAAAACCAAGTTTGAAGAATCAAGAGAAATGTTGAAGTATAGAACACTTTGATTGGGACTTTCGGCAACCAAAGACGTAGGGCGCAAGCCAAGGAAGAAGAGGATTCAACGTTTGGTCAGTGGTTTGGCAACCGAAGGCCTATGGCCTGGTGAAAAGTCATGAAGAGTCAGACTTCGGCGAACCTTCAGTTATAGGTTTGATAATCGAAGTACAAGAGGGAACCCTAAGGCTGACGTGGAAAAGATTTAAAAGAGGACCTTGATAGATATCGGTCAAAGGTTTTGCAGCAGAAGTGGTTTTGGGAACTCTACAAAACCTGAAAAATTTACGATATTTTATTTGGTATGGACTTGGTCTGGGTATGGAAAGGAAAGTTGGGACGTTGGAGGATTTTGTGGAAAATTTCAATGTTGGGGGTTTGACGCTCTTCATATTAATATACATTTGTAAATGGGTCGTCCCCATCTAACATGGTTGGCCCTTCTTTCTTTCCCCACCGCTGTCAACTCCCAACACTCCTCCTCTCTCCTTCGGTATCTTTCTCCTTCCCTGTTCTTTTCCTTTTTCCTTCCTCTTGTTCATGTCATCTATTCATATTTGAAGTTTAGTTCTTGATGTTTCCATGGATAGCCTTCTGTTGTTTATTCTATTTTGTGTTTTTGATTAGTTTGGAGGATTGATTTTTTTCCTTGTGGGGTGTAACCCACGATTTTGGTTCACTTCAGAACCAAATCAAATATGTTGCGATCAAGTCGAGTCATGTTTAAAGTTGTGTTCGGTACGACTTGATCGATAAAATAGATCGAAACAACCTTCTTGATGTCATGAGAATAGAAGACACTATTAAATACACGCCAAAACACATTGAACATAAAGAAAAGTAAGAAAGAAATAAATGCGTTCAGCTCAAGTGTGTGTAGCATTTATCCGTCCTCCCACCAAAATCGACTCAAGATTGCCAGACCTACATATATTATATGAAAAACATCACAAATGAATGCTACTGATCCGAAACATAATCGAAAAATAATTAATACAAACTGGAAAATGGGTATTCCATTACCCACGAAAACTTATGAAACTTCAAGATTACCTCACACTGGGTATTAAGCAAATGTACTTAAGCAAGTGTCGGCTTGCTGCACTGCTCATAATCATATTCATACATACAATGCTTATGCCCTCACATCTTCCATATCACCTACCACGGTACTCAAGTGGCAAAAAGAACAATTACATTAGTGTCAAAATTCCGAAAACTTGCTGCATTACGCAATTCCCTCATACACCGCACTACCTAAAAGTTTGAAGGAGTACTAGTACTATAAAACCCGTGATTCGAGCAGGGTTTTATAATCTTAAACCAGTCAGTTTAACCGTTATTTTCAGAGTTGAGTCAAGTTTTAATTACGAGACGTCCATTCATTTTTCTCACTGACCCTTCATTTTTTCCAACTGACCATTTGTTTTTCTTAGCAACTATTCATTTTCTTCCCCCTAACATCTACACATTCCACACTTCTGACACTGTCATGATTCAACCATCACCATCCTTCTCACCCAACTTCTTCCACCTCGTTGCCGTCACCGCATGACTGATGATTAGTTACGAAGTAGGAGCTCACTGTTTAGGCACTAAGACACGTTCAAAGCTCCTACCATTCCTGTTAAGGACTCGCCCTGATTTATTGCAATATTATCGTGTTTTATTTTACATATTGTAGGAAGAGTTAAGTGACGTTTTATTGGATCTCACTTAACCCAGGTCATTTAATCAATTGACCTTCCGGATTAATAACCCTCAAGGATGAGATCCCTCGAATATGTTTCAAAAACAAGATCCACCACAAGTTGCCTCTGGGCCTATTATATAAATCCCTACCCAGATGTGTGTGTGTGTGTGTGTGTGTGTGTGTGTGTGTGTGTATAGTTTTTTATTTTTTAAACCGTACTCCACAAGTGGGCATGTGCCAGTCGAAGCCACCAACAACCATGTTGTGCATGTGGCATGTGCTAGACGTAAACCGAAAATACCAACAACCATATGTGCCAGACGGTTCCAACAACTATATGTGCCAGACGGTGCAGACAACCATGTACCAGACGATGCCAAAAACCATATGTGCCAGACAGTGCCAACAACTATATGTGCCAAATAGTGCCGACAACCATATGTGCCAATTGATGTCAACAACCATATGCTCCAGTTGGTGTAAATTGGTGCCGACAACCATATGCGCCAGTTGGTATCGACAACCATATGTGCCAATTGGTTTCGATAGCCTTATGTGCCAATTGGTGCTGACAACCATATGTGCCAAGTGGTGCCGACAGCCATATGTGCCAGACGGTTCCGACAGCCATATGTGCCAGACAGTGTTGATAGCCATATGTGCCAGATGGTGCCGACAACCATATGTGCCAGACAGAGCTAACAATCATATGTACCAGTCGAAGCCGCCGACAACCATGCTACGCAAGTGGCATGTGCCAGTCATAAGTCGGAACTGACAACTATGCTACATAAGTGGGTATGAAAGTAATAAAAAGGGCTTAGGATATGATAGTAGTCCCAAGGGACGACAAAGTAAGATGAGAAAATCAGCAGCAGCATATCAGTTCAGTTATGATGATTTCAGTTCAGTAAATGCCCTTCAAAGATTTCATGAAAATATTTTCTTTCATATGAGAATTTGCTCTCATAGCTAGTTTGATATTAGTTATATTTTTGGACCAGTAACACTCGTTACTGACGTATTTTTATACTATATGTAGGTGATGATCAATATAGAATGAGTCAGCCCAGATGGAAGAGCAGTCACGGTTCTTGTACACACACATGTCAGACGATAGAATGTTAATATTTTGTTTATGTTGTCATTATATTTAGCATGATGTGATGTAAGGTATGACAATTGAATACATCTGATGTGAAAAGAAATTAGAATGCACATATGGGTTGAGACCCTATATTTAGAATGAATTATACAGCAGATTAGAATTTTGTACGAATATCAATGCGTGATATATTTATATATATTTATACATGTTGATTTAACAGGGTGGACCTTAATTGCACTTTTAGAGGGAAATCAGTCCATCTTGTTTTATGAACTTTTATTGTTTTTTATCAAAATTGTTTTCGCATGCAAATGGGTTGTCATGTCATCCATGTAGTGACATGTTAGGGATCTTGTGCATTGATACATACATAGCAACTGACATCTTCCGTCTCGAGGCATTGAAAGTAGATTTCATGGTTGGGTTCCCAAGCATGAACTGGATTTGGGGTGTTACGAGTACGATCCATATATATCTCCACACCACTCATTCTCTTATTCGTGAAATCCGTAAAAAAATGTATACTTATATAATAGGCTTAGGGAAGAGGCTTGTATCATACATTTCTAGAACTTATGTTCAAAAACCAATAAGGGATCTCATCGTTGTAGTTTTATTAAACATGTGTACAAAATATGGCTAAATGCCCCGATATCGGAGGAATCCAATAAAACACCGCTGATGTTGTCTTATATATAAAACACAATTAAACTCTACACACAAAGAGTCAAACAGAGAGGGAGACTCCAACGGACCTGTGGTCCAAGCTCCAAGCACATCGACATGTCTACAGCAAGCTCAGACTCTATAACATATATTGAAACCCATTGCTAGATAAAATACTAATGTCTCTATATAATGCATGCTTAACTTGTATGCCCATATCATCAATGCATCCAAAAAAAAAAAGCAATGCTAACAAACCTAGAAATTAACAAGTGGAACGTAAATCGAGACATAATAATAATAATAAATAAATGAATCAACTCATACGTATTTAGATAAATCATAAATACATGAACATAAATAATACTCTAATAATAAAATAATAAAATAATTACAACATATAAATACATAGTTAAACACGAGTAAATATCATATATACTCGTGTTGGTAAACGTATAATTAATTAATTAATTAAATCAATAGATAAAAAAAATAAATATATGAATAATATTAATCAATTATGAAGAATATTAATTTAAATATTAAATATACGAACATACGCCTAAATATATATAACTAATAACAAAAGTAAGTAATAATTAATAATAATCAATTAATTAAATAAAATAAGATAAGCATGAACAAAAATAATGTATATGAATATTTATATTACCAATAACAATAAGTAGTCACATAATCATTCATCATAGTCAATAAATATATAAATAATAAGAAATTAATAATCATGGATAAATAAATAAAATAATTAATCAATAAATAAAATACGCATAACATGCAAACATGCTAAATAATATGAATATACATCTAAACTAATGTATGGGATCTAGAATTACAAAAACTGGTTGAGAAACGGCCGAAAACGGGCGAAACCAAACCAAACCAAGCTAAACTAGGCTGAATCGAATGGGCTGAACCAACCCTATCTGGGTTAACTAAAAAATGGGTTGGGTTGACTTGGTGGACATGATCATAGGTTCGGACTGGCACACGGGCAAGAGGAAGCAGTCACGGCTAGGTGGATGCAGTTGCGGGCAGGAGGACGCGATCACAGGCAAAGGGAGGAGGAGTGCGCAATGCCCATTGCCAAAAAATATCGACGGTGGCACGGCTAGGGTCGCTGTCAGTCGGGATCGATGGAAGGCATCACGGTAGAGTTGTTGGCGGTGACGATCGGCGATGTTCAGCCATTGGCTGGCCAAAAAGGCACGAAGTTGTTGCCGGGTGCGGCAGTGATCGTGGCTGTGATGGTAGTCTTGGGTTATCTTAAAATGTAGATCTCGACGAGGGGATGCTGTCAGGTTGGTCAGATTGGTCAGTGGTGGCTCGCCAGTGCTAGAAAATGGCCCGAAAGGGTGGCAACGACAGTGATGAATAGTGATAAAAACTCAGACGCTGACGGCGACTATGGTTGCACCAATGGTGATGGCGGGTATGGACTGGTAGCCGGCCATGAGATAGTCACGGCCGTACCGATTTGGTGGCCAGAGGAGGGTCAGGATCTTGCCGACGGTGAGCCAAACTGGTGGCCGCGATAATGGTGGAAATATTCAAAATTGAAGGACATCGCTGGAAATAAATGGATGGAGATAGGGTTGAGTGTGCAGCTCGGATCTTGCCATGTGGCACAATCCGGATACTCGACAACTTGTGGCCTAGTGGGGGCTACATATGGGTGTATGCAATATATATATATATATATATATATATATATATATATATAT
>JAVDBV010054671.1:0-15365 GCA_032619315.1 Piper longum
GCACTCTGGTCGAGGAAGGTCGTTGGGGGTTCGCGGATGCCGAGCCGACCACTGGACTGCAACGACGACGGTCGACATCGCAAGTGTGGCACTAGGCGCGGAAATCCCTGGCGTCCCTGAGTCCGTATGGTGGCTGGGGTCGGTCGGAACGGCACGGTGACGTTGCGCCGGGGTTGGGCGGCGTTGATCGGCGGCCTGCCAGTGACGTCGGCGGCAGCGCATGGGGAGGAAGGTGACAGCTAGGGTTTTGGGTGGAGAAATGTGTCGGGGAAAGAAAAATAGCTAAGTGGCATACTTGTAAATATTACTTAGACTCGTCTACGGCTTGAGTCAATAATAATATCTAAATCGAAATAAATTCTAAAAGAAATCCAGAAAATTTGGGAAAAATCCCAGAAAATAAAATAAACACACAACATCCAAATGTCATGCTCTATAACTATCAACCTACCCAAACTGCCCGTAACGTGTCCTAACGCGATAAACAACCTAAAACTAACTCTACGATCAAACTAAATAATAAAATAAAAAAACTACTGCATACTTCCATATATTCTGATAACTCATTCTTTTATGTTGTATTTATGACGTTATCATTATATACTTGGGTACACGTGACCCCTCATAGCTCATACACGCGACTAACATCGGCTCAGTACACGCATTCTGAAACATACTCGACTCGAAATTAACGGTCGAACCGACCGGTTCTAAATATAAAACCCAAACTCGAATCGTGGGTTTTACAATAATGAGCCGTCTTACGTCATTGCGCCCTCTCATCCCTTTCGGCATGGGGGAAAACATTTCATCTTTCGAAAATTTTAAAGTGTCGTACTGAGTCAATTTTTTAACCACGTTTGCTCTTGGCGCATGGTGGTCGAATCTAGGTTCTGGTAGATTAGGGTTACCAAAAAATAAATATATAACATTTTAAGTAATTCTACCAACCTCAAATCGCAACACAGTTGAACTGCATGTGAGCAGCAAAAGTGGACTTTAGTCTATGCAAACAAATTAAATTAAATCCAACCCAATAATATCTACATGAATGTCATGAATGCAACATGAAATAATATCACAATCCATAGAAAACAATAAATTGATAAAAGATAATTAATAATTAATTTATGAATCCATAAATTTATAATCATATTAATGCTTAAAACACCCAAAAGTTAATAACAATTAATTCAAATTGTAACCCGCCATCGAATAACTATAACCAATTATTTACTAATATTTTTATAAAACACAACAATGTATTTCCATCCACTTACCTAAAATTTTACCCATAACATAAATACTTTATCATAAATTTTACCCATAACATAAATACTTTATCATCATGATAACATATTAATACCTTACCCACTTGACAACAATCAAACTTTTAGGACTGATCTCAGGGCTGGGAGGAGAAATCGTCTTTCCCTCAAAATCGTAGGCGACAAAAAATTTTTCATAAGAACAACCGGAGGATGTTTTCCACCAAAATTTCAACTCACCGCTGAGCCTTAGCCAATTACTAGACTTAGTCAAAATAAATCGGGAGTCTCTTAGCCACCTAAATTTAGCCATTATGGTTCATACAACCATGACGGGTAGCCCACCTGACTCAACCCATGGGTTCAGTTCTTCTTGTATAAAACCCAACACACCCAACTGAACACAAAAATAATAAAAAATAAAAAATAAATAAATTAAATAATTAAAACTCCAGTTAATAAAAAATATAATTATTATCGGGGTTTTACAAATAAGCCCTCAATATGAGAAAAGTTTTGGTGGTGCACCCAATAACTCTTTTATTTCTGACTTATGCATCCATGACATTGGACCATTATTGTTATTTGGTGTCATGTAGGCTGTATAATTCGACTTCTAATTCGGAGATTAAAAACACTAGTTTGGTCCGCCTTAAAGCCCAGCCGGTTGGTTCAGAACAGTAGAACAGACTCTTTTTTGGGTGATTTATCGTCTTCAACTACCCAATCTCTGTAAATTACAAATACATTCTCTCAAGTAGTTTGCAAGTTAAAAAAAAGTGGTACATGGGGTTAAGAGGAAAAGATTGCCGACTCTCCACAAATTAGGGTTTCATATAGAGGTGTCTATTGATCATGTTTAGTCGGATATTCCTCATAAAAAACTTGTTATTTAACTTCAAGTCACATACCAAATCCAACCATTTACCTTTAAATTTTTTCTACCCAAATCCAAACACGACACGAACCTGTTTAGCAAACCCGAACCCGACCATTCAAAACTTTAACTTAAAACCAAACCTAATTATTTGGATACCGGTCTATTCCTGTAACATCCCAATTCGGTCCAAAGGGACAAACCAAATTGTGATATTATAATTTAGAAGCTACTCATTAAGCTATTGCATACAAAATTTACGAAAGCAGATTTCAACCCTTAAGATGGACACCGCGCTTAGCTTTCAAAGAATGCATACATAGTTCGTATTGCAAAGACAAATCTCAGACTTAAAAGGAATACTATATGAACACCTCTACCCATAAAAGAGCAGAACCTCCCCAATGACTATGATCAATAACTTTAAAAATGCGATGAGCACTCCCAACTGTGGAAAAATCACACCTCCGCTATTGTTTTGAGGTTACAATGGATTTATATATATCATATTCTTACTACTTAATTTAAGTAATTAACTTAGGTCTTCTTATTAATTACATGAAGATTAATCGAGTATTTAAACAAGGGTCATAGTAACATGTCCCACATACACTATGCTAGCAATAATCAAATTGTCAAAGAAATTACACGGCATCATCAAGTATCAAGGCATCAAACCCTAATACCCTGACTTTAATTGGGTCTTCAAGTGGGGGTAAACCATAAGCTCCTCTACCCACGTTACTCAAACACACAAATAAATATGGCCAAATATGTTTTGTGTATCTAACATAGCTCATCGTCAAGTTTCAGCACTCTAGGGCTTATACACCCGCAGACCATGGTTAGCCTTTCCCCAAAGTATTGTATCTCTATATTAAAATATAATAATATAAAGATAAAAGATGGTAGCATATCCATTATGGCATATTTCTGAATCATACAAGGTTCACATAGTTAGGGCACATGTCTGTCATATAGTCATCCACAAAATATATAATCCAAAACAAACAATATAACGTAGGGCCCTCCCAATCACCACCAGGGAACCTCACCTACATATAATAGAAAACCAAGTCAATAATAAAAAAAATTTGATTACGAGTTCGAATAACTACTAGAAAAAAAGTAAGCTGGTAAATGGGCGTTTCATTACCCACAGGGAAACTTAGAAAACTTCACAATTGCGTCACACTAGACGATAAGCAAACACATTTAAACAAGTATCAGCATGCACACACAACTAATATTCAGATTATATACAACACTTACGCTTTCACATCCTCCATATTACACCCGTCGCAATACTCGAGTGGCAAAATGAACAGTTTAGTTAGTGCCACAAATTTCAGAAATGTGTTGCATTACTCAGTACCTTCATACTCCATACTACCTCACGGTTTGAATGAGTACTAGTGCAGACCATACACCCATTACACACTCTTACTCATAAAAACCGTAAGCCCTCATATTTACACATATAGGTTTAGGACAGAATTTAATACATAGTTTCTTCATCTTTTCTTTCGAAAACTATCAAGGAGTCTCAACCATGAAGTTTTATTAAACATATATAAAAAATATAGCTAAATGGCCCTACACCGGAGAGATCTGATAAAATGGCATCGATGGCATTTTATGTAAAAAATACAATTAAACTCAACTCACAAAAAGTCAATCAGAGATGAAGCAAAGGGAGAGTCCTACAGACCAAGATGGGTCGAGCTCTGTATTTTAGTCAGTGAGCTCACCTGTGATACCTAGCACGGAGATGTAACCGAATAAGAATCTGATCACAATGGCACGTAAAATGAGGCAAAGTCTCCACACAAGTTCAACACTTAAACATCACTTAATTATCTTAACCAAGTATTTAGTGAAGTATTAAACCTTAATAGAAAACTTAATTAAGGTTTTGGTTAGTTTTAATCAATTTTAGGGTTTAAATTGAATGGGTTTAGTGGACCATTTCTCAAACTATGCTAACGATGTCTAAATGGGCTAAAATTTGGATGGGTGGCCCCTAACACTCTAAGGTTTATAGGTAAATTCCACTATGGCTTTCCCAAGTGCCAATGAAGGGAGAAAAGGCATATTAAGCATGACCCTAAGGTGCTGGAAGAGTATTCATTCATGTGCAAGAGGACTCCAATGGGCTTGGGTCAGTGGTCCTAGTTAGATAGCACATTGAGATTGATTATAGTAAGATTTTGGCTCAATTTACTTTATAAATGGGCCTAATTAGATTTTACAAGTTGGATCACTGGATGGGCTCTTTTTGGAGCTATCTAAACCCTAACAAATTGAAAATTCACAAATAAAATTAGTAACCTAACCAAATGGCCCAAAAATTAGTCACAGTGCTAATGAGACATAGGGTAAGGTATAGACCAAGTTTAATTCAAATCCAATGCCATTAACCTATTTTAAGGTAATTTACAATTGGAATAAAAACAAAATTAGGGTTTTCACCCTCCATCTTTACACTGTCCGAGTTAACACCTAAACAGCATGTCGAGATGATTTTTATCCTTTCCAAAAAATTATATCTTTCAATTAGACACTTATGAGCGCATCATATATTTTTACCATATTTTAGTAGCTTAAAATTGTTGGCTTAACATGTGACACAATCATAGATCATGTTCATATACACAAACAACACAGCAAACATAAGGCATACTTAGGGATAATGTTTATAATTATTTAGTGATTATATTAGGCATCAAATTTTACCACAAACTCCTAACATTAATATGAGCAAAATGGAATGATGTGAATCATTAAATCTTACAAGGTTAGAGAGTAAAAATTGGAGAAATTGGCGCTTATGTCACTATAACGGTGAAAGTTCCCCCCTTTCCTCATATTTTATTGTCATGCATTCAAATTATAGGGTATGGAAGGTAAACCACCCAACATAAAAGTTGTATATCTATATATTATGAGTGCAAAAAAATATGAATCTTGCAAATGTAACGTCAGAATGATAAGATATGATTTTTATATTGAAACAGTACATATCACTGACCTATGTACATTATAAAAAGAATATCTATTTATTTAAATAGAAAAATAAGAGACATGAGTACTCAAAATGATCATAACAGGCAGGTATACATGTTAAAAATGTCATAAAAATGAAATCACACAAAAATACAACCACAAACCTGAAAATAATAAGGGAAGACCAATAGGAGATCTTTTGAGGCATCCAACCTTAAAGCTTACTACCTTAGGAGGCTAGAAAGATGGAAGAGTATGCCTGGAGCTCCATGGAGGAAGAAGAAGGCCTGGGAGAGGAGGAGCAGGACGTTGGAGGGGAGGAGGGAAGGAGAAATGGTGAGTTGGGTTAGCTAAAGAGGTATATGTTTGGTTAGCTAAAGATGTATGAGTTGGGCTAGCCCAAAACCCTAAAGTGATCGGGTTAACCTCAAGAATTGCATTGCAGGTCCCAATGGGATGGTCTAAAAGGGTTATCAAATACACGGCAAGCAGACAAAAGATGTGCAAGGGACACGATCCTAACATCTAACCATATACAATTCGATTGGACCAAACATGATAAAGCCGAGGATGTAGCATCCAAATAAGCATACCGAGTGCCGAATGAAGCTAAGGCTAGGCAAATATACAACATACCATACACAAATCATGGCAAAAAGGTTCAACCCTACTAACCAAATTCGGGTAACAACCGACCTAACAGTAAAACCCTAGGGCGGACAGCCCAGGCATTACAATTTGGATTTCATCGGGCCTGGTTTTGCTGATACCTGACCTGACAAGCACCCCTTATTTTCATAGGCTTAATAAATCAAATGATCCAATGACATGATTCCCTATGTTGGGTTCGAATCAAGGCCGATAATATTATATGCAACTGAGTACTATCATAATTAACAATAAACACCCTAATTTCTACAAGATAACGCCTACTGCTTAGCTCTTGCAATCAATGACCTGATCAACTATGAACATACATGTGAAGCATTTGAAGCATGATCATTTCGTCTGATCTAACTATATATGCTGGGATAATTCGTAGGGACATATAATCTGCCAAACTGGCCTTTAATTAGCTACCCGAACCAACTTGGCTCCGCGTTAAAAGTTTAAACATCACATTTTATAATAGAACTAAGCAAGATATCACGCCATGCACGATATGTATCGAATAAATTTTAATCATATATAAACTCCTATTTAATAATGAAATAGTATGTAATAATTTAATATTGAAGATATAGATTGTTATTTAATTTAAAGATATATTAAATTTTAACTAAAAGATGAATTACAATTATTTAATTTTTTTAATACAATTAAACATACTTTTATAAGTAGAAAGTTAGGAATTAAGGTCCACCATAAAAGGTTATTTTTTTTATTTTTAAAAAAATTGAGGTTAATAAAATTCGAACTTGTGACCATATGTATAATATATTTTTTTAGATTTTTTAAATATTTTGATTGACAAATTATCTTACTTCTATTGATAAGTGAGTATTGAGTTATCTTTTTACTAATAAGAGTATATAAGATTCTTGTGTCGAGAAGTAGTGGGTGGGTTTGTAATTAACTGAAACTAGATGGGCTTTTTTTCATATAGATTAATCATTTCATTTTTTCAAAATAAATAGTTTAATCGATTTTCTTACACATTGTAGAAAAGTAGGTTATTACGCTCACTATGTGCGGGATACTTGTAATTTTTATTTTAAAATTTATATAGATAATTTTTAATACTAAATTAATAAATAATTATTTATAAATGGAGTTTATAATATTAATTTAGCATGATTATCATTAACGTTAATGCCATATTATTAATTTTGTATACTTTATCTTAGAGGTTGATGTAGTCATGTTTATTAAATGTTATGCTTATAAAAATCTTTATATTATCATGATCTTTATCAAATTTTTATAATTTTATATAATTTTGTTATGATCAATATTATATCAATTATTTGTAGATAATTATATAGGAGAGAAGAAGATGATAAATTAAAATAAAAATTTACAAATACAATATTTTGATTTTATCATTATTAAGAGATTTTTATTTTTAATACATTATTATTTGTGTGCCCAAAATTAACTACACGTGAGAAAAAACAGAAAAATCATCCAATTATATTTATATATAAGAGAAGAAGATCAATAGGAATATATATATATATATAATATTTTGAATTTATATTTATCAAGATATTTTTATTATTAATAAATTATTAGGTATATGCCCAAAATAAACTATATGCGAAACAAATGTGAGAATGAAGGAGAACACTTGTGGTGACACATGGTATGGCGGAAGGCCACCCCACTTGCCCCGCCGCCAACTACCACCTGCTCACCACGCCCACCGTGCCCCTCCCATGCTTCGTGGCTTCGCTTTCCCAGACAAATTTATCACAGCTTTTACTGCCACGATCTAGAGAAGTCAACAGTTAACAAAATAAAAATTAAAAAATATTGAAATAAGAAATTCTAAAATACTTGTTAAAATTACCTGTATATTTATAATTATATTACTCAATTTAAAGACTGTTATTTAATAATGCTTAATTTATAATTTCTACATAATTTATGATTTCTTTTTATTTATTGTTATTTTTGTAAGACGATTAAAATATCTTCAAAATTAATAAATTTCATTTAATTATACGTAGTAAATAAATTTATTTACTTAGTAATATCTGCTTAATTAATTTATTACTTATATGTTTAACATAAAATTAGAATGACATTAAAATTTTGTACACAACCTTAATTTGTATTCTAAATGCATATTTTGTTTGCTAAATATATATTTATTATTTTTTATTTGACAATAATTATATTGGGAGTTAATTAAAATTCATTTCATAAATTATTATTAATATTATCCGTAAGTTTCAAATGTCCTGGGACACATCTCGGGTCTATGGCTAGTTCAAATATAAAAATTCAAGTTAAAATTTTATTTGAATATTTTTCCAATTTAATTACCACACTTACAATGTACATATTAATTGGCTGATCTGTACCCACTTTGGGATATTTAATTGCACACCAATTTCCCATGTTGCATTAATAATACGTACCACGCAATGCAATGCGTTTTTTCCCCCAATCCACAAGAGCTAAAACTAAATCTCTTAATGTGGAAAGAGACGTAACCCTGAATTTTCCGGAGGGGGAATTCACATGATTTTTAAGGATGTTGCACTTGTACAAAATATTTTTAAATTTTGTTTTTTCATCTATGATGAGATTTTTGGTTTCACAAGAGCTTCATACGACCAATTTTCATGCCATCTATTTACGAAATCCAGAGTACTCCAATTACGTGGCTAATATACAACAACACATCCTACACAATCACAATGACAATATTTTGCATGGTTGGTTGCTCTCTAAATTTTTTATTACATATACACAGGAAACAATTATAAACTATATTAAGGTGGTGGTGGCACACCTGCGGGTAAAAGGATCAAACAACGCCGGCAACAAATACTTCCTCCCATTCACCCCAACCGCATTGTAACTCGCCCCGGTCTCCTCCTCAACCGCCACCTCCCCAGCAAACCCCGGGTACGCCCCCTTTCCGTACACCCCTCTACACACCTCCCCCACCTCCTCCCCCGCCGCCCCGAAGTACCCGCCACCATAAGGGTTGGTCACGGCCCCGGCGAGCAGTCCGGCAATGTTAAGGATCATGCCGTCGGCGCCGACATCGTTATTCGGCGCCACCAACGGCGCCGTCTGAGGTCCGTACACCGGCCGGTGGAACGGCCATGCGCAGTATCCCGGGCACTGTGCCGCGGCGTTTCCAACCCAAATGTAGGCCAGTTTGTTGGCACGGTCGGAGTCGTGGAAGCCGCAGCTGCTCATGCAAAAGCCATCGACGGTCACGAGTTTGTCCGTGAGGACGAGGGCAAGCCGGCCGGACGAATTCTCTGCGAGGGACTGGATGTCGGACCTTCTGAGGTTCTTGCCGAGGGAGTAGGACTCGTCGGAGATGTGTTGGGATAGGTGGATGGAAGGGTTTTGGGAATTGGGCAAGTGGGAGTAGTACTTCCCCACTGTCTTCCACCAATGGGAGGCGGATGGGGTGGTTGGGGTGGGGGGGGGGGAGGTCAGGGAGAGGAGGAAGTCGGAGATGATGGATTTCTGGGCAGAGGTGAAGTTGCCGTACCATGTAATGGTGATGGTTAGGTTTCCTTGTAGAAGAGGTCCACTGTGGTAGCTCATGAGTGGGGGTGGTGGGTTGAAGAGACCGGTGAGCTTTCTTGCTCCTTGGCTTGCTACAATGGAGCTCACCAGAAGTAGGAACACTATTATAGAGGAGAAAGCTGCCATAATTGGAGGTCAGGAGGAGATTGATGTGGTGATGTTGATGAAGGAGAAGGAGTATAAATAGGTGGATTGAGTGCATGAATGGAGCTTGAAGTTAATGAAATGGTATTGGATTCTCTTCCTGCTGTCCTACAATATGCGTGCAGTTCTGTGATTCAATGGATCACGATTCACGGGGAGACAAGAGGCCGACTGGTTAGTTTGTTTTCGAATCCCTTCGTTCATTTACTAGTAGTTTTCCTAGAGATTGGGGCGGGCTTATAATCTTAGCTTGTAATCTAGCCTTGATGTTGAAACTTCGAGGATACCATGGATTGGAGTTAGAGTGAATGGGAAGCCACAGCTGTTGTGGAATAAGTGGGGAGTTGGTGGAGGTAGCCCATAACTCTGAAAGGTATGTGACCATGGTACTGTTGCCATGCCGTGGGGTCTGTATTTACAAGATCAGGTCATGGGCAGCAGGGGAAGTGTGTTAAGCTTCCACTCCCACATCTGATGGGCGTCCACTGCTTTGGGTAGAAATTCATGATTAAGTGGTTTGCAAAGGTGGTATCTTTATTTCTTTACTTTTAAGATGGTGACTATACTTTGGATGAGCTTGGGAGTAGGACTTGCACATGTTAGCTTGGATTATTAAGCCCCATCCGCGATAAATAATTTTTTTTGTGCAATTTCAAATGTGAAGTAAGTCTACTTCTAGACGAGGGCGGGGAAGGAAAAGACCTCAGCGGAGCGGTAGCGTGTCACGTTGGGACTTTGCCGATCTAATGTCTTTTCTATTCAAAAGACGCTTGACGAGAGAAAAGGAAGAAATTAAAACGAACTCATTCACTGAATGAATAAAAAATAGAATTCGGTCGAACCCCTTCGGCATCTAGGGTTCACAGACCGACCATAGAACCTGTTTAAATTTTGCTCCTTGGAGTCATGATTTCTATTGGACTCTACTCAAATTACTTCAATTTGAAATGTGATATATCAAAATTATGCCGGTTGACTTTGCCTGTTTATTTACCATTGATAGTAACCACATAATTTGGTAAGTAATTTTAAAATAAGTATCATGAAAAAGAAGAATCACCCGGCAAATCATTTATTTAACCATATATATTTTAGAAATAACTTATTTCGGCCGGTGCAATTTGGAACCTATATTCCACCTCTCTTTGAAAATATTTTTGACTAGCCAAAAACAAAACCAAATTAAATTTAGAATTGAAACAGATTAAAATTTTAGTATTTTAGTTTGGTTTGATTCAATTTTTGTTTTTTTACTAAATTCTGCTTGCCCCTACTTGTCATATCAGATTCGGATATAAAGATAAAAGAATAGATTAATAGCCACATGCCAATGAGTAGCACTTTGGTATACATCTGGTCCTGTCAACCAATCCAAGGAGAATTTTATCCTATCAGTTGCCATACCAAATTTATATATGATATGTGATATATTGGATTCATTCATGTCGAATTGGCGTCAATTAATTTTTAAAATTATAAAGTAAATGTTGAAAATATTTTTTGTGACTAATATTTAATTATATTCAAGTTAAAATACTGTGTTTTTCAACCAAAAAGAAGAGATTTTAAAAAATTCTCAGTAAAAGACAGATACCAATTAAAAGGATACAAATGTCTAGGCCTGAGGATACACAGTATACCAGGACGATTGGTAGGATTGGTATGATGTGGTTTTTAAAATTATTACAAGTAAAGTAAGTAATTTGGCACGTCATAAAATCCACATTGTACAGATGAGTTTGAATTGAAGTACTTGGAGTCTAGATAATTCAATCTTTTTTTCCCTATGTGATAAAAGACATTATCTGTATCTGTATCTGGGTTATATTCTAAAATGATATGCAGGAGCCATGCAAACAATCTTCTCTCCTCTACGTGCAACTGAAATACCTTGAGGGAAGTGGGAGACAAGACTACTAAATGCTGGGCCATACTATGCATTCAACTTTCCCTGCACTGACTACAAATCCAATTTTCATAGTTATATATATATATACAGCTTAAATACAGCTTCCACATTCTGTGTTCAAGCTTATATAGACAATTGTGGATACCATGTGGATAGTGTTTCTTGTAAATTGTTTGGGCAGCATATCACAAGCAAGCAATGCTAGGAGGGAACCAAAAGAATCTTTCTCCTAGACAATTTCAATGAGATTTTGACCTCTATGTGGTCTGTCCCTTATTGGGTTTGAAGATTTTAAGCACAAAATGCATTAGAGCTGCGGCTTAGAATATTCCTGAAGATTTCCTGCCTCATTTTAAGGATCTGTGTAATGTTTGATTTTCCTTATTTTGTGTACCGCTACAAGGGTTGCTACAGTATTTAAAATTTTGATTGCCCATCTTTAATCCCAACAGACCCATTATAGATAATCCTGTGATTATTTGATTTTCTGCAGTTGTCAAAGCTGCAAAACAATTTGCTTTCCCATGGTTGTTATAATATCTGCCCTTTCTGCTCTAGCAAGGCTGTCCGAGCTAATCAATCTGGCAACTTTACAGTTCACAATCTTAGCTGACAACTATTGCGTAAACAATGTGTTGAAGACTTAATAAGGTGTAAATGCTGATAGCTGATCATATGTGGAGATGTTATCTAGTTTCACTGTGTTGCAGGCTTGCAGCTACTGTTGACTTGCTCCATACGTGAAGATCATCGTGCACTATTTGTAGCAGAGAAGTAAGCATGATGGCAAAGCTAGGAATCCCAAGTAAACATGTTAAAGAGAAGGAATTTTAAAAATGGAGACCATGTTTCTGTATTTTGTATCCCCAACATTGTAAACTTAGATAGTTTGAGTGACTACTTTTACTCCAAGGTCGAAGGTTAAGAAATACAACCATCATATTTAATTTAACACTCCCCCGTTTGTAAATGAAATTTTGTGATTTAACACGCAGACAAATATCGAGCAAATATTGATTCTGCAACAAAGAGACAACTAATCTATCGCGGGCAAGATGATAACATATAAATTTGAAATGATTTAACCTTTCTTCTAGAAGCGCATGAGATTAATTAGGATGGGAAATTACATTTGTTTTTTTCGTTTTTGTTTTTTTTTTTGAGAAGGATGAGATACAATTTAATTAATACACACTTTAAAAAATTGTTTGAAATTATTCACATTGAAACAAGTGTATACATTTAATTAACACACACTTTAAAAAATTGTTTGAAATTATTCACACTGAAACAAGTGTACATTACTACCGCTATTAATAAGAAATCAAACGAATAATATTTAGATCTTGTCCTTTTTTGTTTCTCCAATGTCTTTGGAGGACCCGTGGTGCTTGAGGATATAAGATAAGGGTGGTGGTAATTTAGGGCTGTGCAAACGGTTCTGTTACCAAAAGCAAGACTAATTCGTTAAAAAAAAAACTAATTGAATTAACAAAATTGGATATACCCAAATAATAGCCGAACTACAATTGGTAACTGAAGCGAACAAAACGATATAATTTTCGTTCTAATCAAATTTCACCCGAACTAACTAATTAAATTTTGATATTTATTATTTTCTTTCTTTAAAATATACCTGTGTACTTTTTTGAATTTTGTAAATACTCAAGGGCACTTTTCTGTCACTCTTTTTTACGGCCCAATGCTATTGTTTTTTGTCCCCGTGATTGATAACAAAATAAATTGAACACAAAAACTAAAAAAAACTACCTTGTGTCAGGTTCCTTGCAACAATATCAACAAAAAAAAAATTTCATCTCAATATCATAGTCCCCTTCAAATGTGATCAATAATAAAATTTAATTTGATTTAGTTTTAACCGAACTCCGGCCGAACTAATTAAAATAATAATAATGCTCTCAATTATTGAGTGTTCACTCTTTAGTATTTATTGTAGTTATTCTTAAATCTTATTTATGAAATAATGATGTATTAGCATATATTTATGGGCCAATAACGAATTTATCACAACAAATTACATGAATAAAGTTTTAGTTGAGACATTATATAATAAATAATGTATCAAGCCTTCCTTCCCTTTACATAGATAGACAAAATATGTTTGACGAATTGAACTAAAATGACTATCTTCTAAGCTTTTGAATATATATCATGGTCATTAAATATATATAGACATAACTTAAAAAGAAGAAAAGTATAGAAAGCAGTAAATATAAAATTCTCTTTATCTATTTGTTTATTTGGCTTAATCTGATCCAACTGAAAATTGACCGAGATATTGGGTTTTAGTCAAATTATAAACCAAATTGAACTAGCACTAAACCAAACATTGGTAGAAAAACGTTCATCTATGATCGTAGATTTGCCACCGCCATTTGTGATCATAAATTAGTAACCGGCTTGCAAACGCAATGAAATAGTTTAAATTTGTGACCAACTTATCATCGTAACAGCTGTGTCTAAAATTATTTAAAGAGTTAAGTAACCACTTTGTGACTTTGTTAGTGACTACTGTATTGTAACCCCAGTATCCAGCCACAAATTGTGGTTTAAAAAGTTAATTATCTTCTAGGCTGGGCTTGGCGGTCACAACAGTCGCTATTTTAAAAAGAAACCGCAAGTGTATTATATATCTTTTTGCCACCGAAAAAGGCAGTTGCAAGCTGATAGCAACGCTTCAACACATTAAAAAAAGAGGGGCCTAAGCTCGCTTCAACACATTAAAAAAAAGGGGGGGCTTATGTAACACCCCGATTCGGCTCACCCGTGAACCAACCCGGAAGTGTCACCGGCAATCGAACTGTTTGCAAATCTACTGTTTTCGGTTAAGTCAACCCGGATCTACTCTTGGCGTTTAAGACGGAGATGCAAACATGCAAAGTATGGATGAGATGTTAGGGTTTTAACACTTGTCCTACATACATGTCATGATCTACAAACAAAAACCAAACAAAAAGAATAACAAGAAATTCGAAGAAAATATCTATTTCTATAAAAAAAAAAAGAACAAAGTTTCCCCTAAAAGTGCAATGAGGGCCAACCTGTCCACAATAAGGATATATATAAATTTTCAAAACAATGTAAAATATGACAATCAATGGCCAAATGCAGTATCATCAATTCCATTTTCACAAGAGCCAAGTCTGAGCTCCTAGACTCCTTGATCATGTACATTTACCTATTCATTTCATATGTAATTTATCAAACATAACGCAATAATATTTCCATTCACAAGACATTAACACACATTCATTAAACGTTATACACGACAGGTGCATGTGTGTGAGATTCTGTGCTGCTCCTCCGCAGTCCCGTCAGCTCTCAATCATCATAATCCTCACCTACATATAGTAGAAAAATGTCAACAAAGGTTGTCACTGGTCCGGAAATAACTAATACCAAACTAGCATAGGAGAGCTAACCTTCATGTTGAAAGAAAAACTTCACATAAAATCTCTGAGGGCGTATGCGAAAAATTATCTTTCTCATTTTCACTGTCAATGGGAGGCTCTTCCATACCACTCTAAAGTGGCTGTCTCTAGGTTTACCTTTCTCGTTTTACATTCTCATTTCACGTTCTCGTTTCATTGTTAAGGGGCATCTTCCATGCCACTCTAAAAGTGGCTGTCTCTAGGTTTACCTTTCACATTTCACATTTCTCATTTCACTGTCAATGGGAGTGTAACGACCCGCCCTAACCGAGCCCGGGTGTTACTGAGAAATGAATCATAACATGGCAAATAAATCTAGAAATTTATTAATCGTAAAAATAATAAATCCTATTATGATAGCATGCATCAAAATAAAGAAATAAATTAACTACTTAAGCAAATATTCCACAGTCTTGGACTGTTTCCCGTAGCCACACTTATAACTCAATAGAGTAAAAAGGAAGTCTAATTTATTATCAATTCACCAA
>JAVDBV010054692.1:0-11553 GCA_032619315.1 Piper longum
GTTCTTTCTCTCTTTGTAATATTTCTCTTTAGTGAAATATTATTTTGGTAGTGTCCGAAGACGTAGGCAATTGCCGAACCTCGTTAAATTCTGGTGTTTGTTCTTGTTCTTTTCTTGTCTATTTAATAGCTATTGTCGGGTATAGTTGGTGTTAATTATTGTGCTATTTATATTACTTGTCTTGATAAAATTCTGTCTACGAGTTAGTTTTTAAGCGGATTATCGTGTCCCACCAACTTTCCTGGGAATTTTATCTTGGGGTGATTTTTTAGTACAATAGTTTTCACGCTTGATATCTAGGTAATAGTTCTCACAGTGAACTAGTTATCTTTGGTGAAAATTACCCGTTTTTTACAACAAGTGGTATCAGAGCCAAGGTTGGTTTTGGTGTTGGTGTTGTCTCAATTAGCCACATAATTTGTCGGCCGGTCCGAGTTTGTGTCTCCCTATTTGTCGGTCAGGACCAAGATATGTTGCCTCCGCATGTGGTGAGGTGGAGATGATTCGGGTGTTGTGATGTGTGAAGGGGAGAATTGTTGGGTTAATCCCACATCCCATTTGGAGGCAACCGGTGACTTGTATATAGGCTAATAGGAAAGCCTTAATTCTTAAGCTAGCTTTTAGATTAAGAGAGGCCCATGAACCTATTGCAAGTCACTTTTAGGGCCCGAAGGGCCCAACAATGAATGCGTGCTCATCAAAATATGTCAGACCGCAAAAGAAGCTGCATAAATGTTTAACCACGGGTCTGTTTTTACATCCTATGGTCTCGATTGACTGCCATTGGCCATGTAAATATTCACCAAGGAGTTGTAATCTCGCAGCCAAGACCGTTTGATTGCAATAACATATTTTAATATAATTTTAAAAATTTTGCCATAGTTCTTATTTTGAGTAGCTTTATATAGACTTCAAAACCGCTTTTTTGTCACATTAGTACATCGAGTTTTTTGGTGACTATTGGAAGTACAAGAAGCAATTTCTTTTTATTTTATTACAATTATAGAAAGTATATAAATTATAAAATTATATTTGGCAAGCTATAGTCAATCTAAAAAATTATAATCTTTTTTATTATTAAGGCATTTGGATGTGATAAAAAAATTTATGTAAAATTTCAAAGAAATATTCATCACAAAATTCTTTTTGTTACTCAGAAAATAACATTTTGCGGTTATAATTATCTAGAAAATTTTGTTCTAATTGCTCAAAAAAAATGAAAAGGAATCAACTCCTTTTTTATTCTCAAATATTTGTAAATACTGTATATATCATTTTATACTTTAGCAACTGTTTGCTGAATACTTAATTCAATTGTTATTATTATAATTTTACTTTTTTCCAATAAAGAAGCTTAAAACAATGCAACCAAACATTAGCAATAATAAAAAAAGTGCACAACCACCCTAATAATAATATTGTATCAAGTAATAAATGTTACAAAATCAAATTGAGCCTGAAACAACAAATTTAACCCCACAATCAACTTAAAAAAAAAAAAAATCCGCCATGTATTTGGGAAGGGTTTATGGAAATTGATAAAGAAAACTCGCTTTTCCTATGAGTGTCCACACTAGAGGGAGTGTCAACGAGGGATCAGGTGAATGAAGAAGGGAGGGGGGGATAAAATAAGGGACATGCATTGGGGATAAAAATCCTGGTTTTTTTCCATGTTTTGCAAAACTTTTATAAACAACCCTTACTGCTTAATAGTTTACTAATAACTTGCCAAACACCTTTTCTACTTATACCTGCTATCGTTACCAATTTATATTTTGACAATAAATAGGTTAAAGCAACATTCTAAGCGAACGCCATGTAAACCTGAGACAGAACGAAGATAATATATGAGCCATAAAGATTGTTACTGTACAGTTGAATGAATCAGTAATTACTCTAAGGAATGGGTGATTCATGGATCTACTGCGAAGCACGGAATAACACCAAGTCGTGCAAACCTTCAATGACTTCATTGACATCCGAACACCAACTCTGTCGACAGATATTAGGTTGATTCAAGGTCTCCTCAATTGCTTTATCATGCTTCGCCTCCAATGAAGGTCTCCCTGTGAAGATGTCAAGCTGCTTCCCAACGAAGTGAGGCCAACCAGTCTTAATGTCCATCACTTGCTTGTACTTCGTCCCTTCTTGATTCGTTCCCACGCTCTCCAAATACCAAACTCTGCACGTCAAAGGACACAGGCACAAGTACACAAGCTTATCAGAGCAACCAGGCTACTGTTTTAGCTACAGAAGAAGCACGCTGCATCTTCTAACACTTCACACCTCGAGCAAGAAGTGTGAGCAACAAGTATTTATTGGAGGTTTCAACTCTTAAAATAATTTTAAATAAAATAATGAACATCTAAAGAATATTTTGAGAGATTAAAAGAAATGATACCTGAAAATATTGAGCATTAGCAGATCCAGTGCTTTCTTCAACCGTCTTGGAGAAAGCACTTTCTTCATTCATCTGAAGCTCCTTGGGTGTGTCGAACTCCAAAACCTATTTGTAAAAGAGGACACAAAAATCATAAAAAAGTTAAAGCCGTTGACGACAAAGTGAACTTAATGATAAGTCCAGTAGCCAGCAGAAGCCAATAATTGCTTTATTGTCATTTCCTACCAATTAATGAAATAAATGCGTAATCTGTTTTCAATGTTTAATGTTTGTTCTCCTGGAAAGATAAAACAGTGATATACCTGTCCAGCATCTAGTACAAGTATGCGATCAGAGTCAATAATGGTATTTAAACGATGGGCAATGGTAAGCATTGCGCGCGACTTGAACTCCTCTCTGAAAGTCTTTTTGATCAAGCGCATCAGTTCCAACATCAACAGCGGCTGTTGTTTCATCGAGAACAAGAAACTTTATTCTTCTAAGTCAAGTGCGCGCCAGACTAATCAGTTGTCTTCGGCCAGCACTAAAATTCTCACCAGCCTCGGAAACCTGAAAAAAACATAATGTCTTCAGTCAATGCCAGAATACATTCGACAAAGTAGAAAGTAGTACTGGTATTGCCAGGTTAATATCCAGTTCCAAAAAATTGTCCACTCACTGATAAACGTGCGAATAAGCTGAGTTTAACATGTGTTCGAACTCGACTTACATAGTTCAAAGTTTGTTCGAATTTGGCTTGAGATTGAACGAGTTTTCAACATGTATGTTCAAAATTGACTCGAACATTTTTCTAGTGTTCGAGTTCAACTCGAGCTCGAATATTCTTAAATTGTTTATATTTGACGAGCTCATTCGAAATCAGCTAGTTTGTGAGCTTGAAACCCGCTCGATTATAAAGTTAAAAGTATCTCAATTATAAAATAAGTGTGGATTGAACCCACGACCTCCAGGTCTTTGTTATTATATTGTATATAAATAAATATAACTAGTCAGACTGGATTGTGTATTCGAGAAGATATACACTAAGAGCACATAACATTCTTAACAACACTATAAAATATCCCATGTAAGGTACAATCAACTAGAAATCTAATAAATCATGATCATCATAAGGTTTTAAGAACTCAAATATCATAAATCATTAAATTATACAATTAATCATAGAGGTTCTCCTTCAAATACTAGAGCGATGCACCCATAAGTCTGTGTTACATTTGAGAGTAGAAAGCAATCAATTAATCAATCCATAACCACTCATACTCAATGTAATCTATGTTCAAATAATTAATTTGACATGCAAGCATACACGGTCGAAACAAGTAATATAATGATAAATTCAAGTATCGTTCCCACAGAGAGATGAATTTCCTTGAATTAATTAAAGAGAATAAAATTAAGAGCAAAACAAAAATAATTGACTTAACTAAATCTCAATAATAACTTTAAATAAAAGGAGAAGTGAAAATGATAAAACTCGTTCTAGAGTCGAATTTCCCTTAACATGAATTTAATCTTCATCAAATCTTACTCTTATCTTCTATTCCCTCAAATTGTCGATCTAGGATAGTTATATGACATGGTGGCTCCCGCTCCTTCATGCTTCTATTATTTTGCCTCAATTTCTACCTCCCGGTGATAATTGATTAATCAACAAAATAACGCATTAAGATTTGCCTTACAATCGCATACGATGTTATGTATTTCCCGACCACAACGAGTAACAAGTCACAAGACTCGTCGTATGTTGAATTATCAATGACTAGTCTAATTAATTTCTCCCGAAATCTAATTAAACCTCATGATCTAAGAAATAGGCGATCAATCTATTCTTAGTATTAAAAATATGATAACTCAAACATTCCGATTGAATAAAAGAGTAAGAGCTTGAAATGAATTCAATTAAACCATGTTAAGTTCCATTCTACTCTAGAACGAAATAAAAGATTACTTCATAATAAAAGAAAAGAACACTATAAAGAAGAAACTACTTTTTATTATAAAAAGAAAAGAACTACAAAAAATTAGAACTAGTTCTAAACCAAGAGTTGAGATGAGATAAGATCAGATCTGATAACAACTGGCCACCCCTTTATATAGAAGAGGAGATACAAGAATTTGAAGAGGGTGTTCACAAATTGACGTATCCAAATTAATTATGATGTCTCTTCAAGTTTACACTTCCTCGACAAACTCAATTGCAACCATGTACATCCATATTCTTCTAGCTTTGTCAACACCAAAATTTGTAGCCATTGGGTGGGGCCAAATGCCATGACCACATGCTTAATTTGTGTCATCTTTTCTGCATTAAAAACACCAAATTTAAGTATATCAAATAAAATATTAATTAACTAAAAAATAAAGTAAAATATCACTTTATTAATAATATTTATACTCAGGAAGTACAAAATCACATTAAAAATATAAATAAATATTATATATTTTAAACACTTAACAATCTATCAATGGAACAGTGTAGGTCCCATTCCCTTTTCAAGTGTCCGCGGTCACATACATGATAGATAAAACACAAAAGAGAAATCTAGACAACTCTTTGGTAAAAAAACATTTCATCATTTAGAAAATCAATAACAATTCATCAGTTTAACTAGTAGGAGAAGGATGCATCATAGAAGAAAAAAATATCTTATATGAAGTAGGAGAAGGATGCATCATAGAAGAAAAAAATATCTTATATGAAGGAATCTATTTGTAGTTAAGAAGGTTAGGCTCTTACCTCTTCTCTTGGCTAAATACTCCTTCAACTAGTTTTTCTTTATCTTCCTCCTAACCTCTTCTTTTATGTTCTCTTATTTCTTTTCCTCTACGCCTCTATTTATAGTTTTTCATTTGCTTCACCTGGAAGTTATTAGAATTTTTTGAAAAAGACACTTTTGTAATTTCATATTTTCTTATAACCAATCAAAATTTGCCGCCCTTATCAGCTAATTAGATTTGCCTACCTTATTAACCAATCAAACTCACTAAGTAAATTACTTCACTTAGAAATTATTTTAAAATATTATAAAGTTTACTTATCTCTTAAGTTTATTTTAAGTTTTCTAGAACCTTCCTTTATAGACATTTCCATAAAGATTATTTTAGTCATTTCTGCTTTTTTATTCTTCTCTAATTAGATTCAATTCAACTAATTAAAAACATTAATTACCGATCAATATGATTCTACTTAATTAAATTTTAAAACTTAAAAATGTAACATAAAATGACATGATGACTTACTTCTAATAAAGATTAATAAAAAAATAAGAATCCTCGCGTTCCGAGAAATTGGAGCGTGACCATTTCACTAGCTAAAGTCACATGTTATTTCTGCCTAGCAGCTGTACTTAATCATCGGAGACAAAGATAGTGTGTTAAACTTTTTGAACAATTAATATTCAGCACATATCCGTAATGCATTCGCCATCTACCAACTAAAAACTGAAAAATATAGTCCTTCCAGCGAATCCTTAGCACGGTGTGAAATACAAACTCAAAAGAAGTTTTCCAATCTCAGTCGATACAAATAAGTTCAACATGTTTTTTAAAAAATATTCTACAATAATTTATTCCAAACCAATGCTTGAGGAGGGTTGGTGCCAAGAAGAGCATTGGCATATTTAAACATTTATAATTACATAGATCCGATATCAGGATCCAAATCTTCAATACGCATTAGGGACTAAGCAGTAGAAGTAAATTTAATTCAACCTCTCATATGAAAGTCATAATCAAAACAGGGCCACCAACAAAATAAACATTGGTAATGAAAATATAAATAATATTTATAGTCAATATCCCACCCTTTGATTATAAACTTTGGTGGTGAGCTTTTAGGATGAACCATGTTGTGTTGGTTATTGCTCTTTGATTATTTTGTCATAATTTATTATCAGTTTCCCGCTACTTCAAAACAATGGACAAGGCCAATATCCATAGGTCAAACATAAAATCCTTCTAATTAACTTATAAGTTTATGCAATGTTAAATAAGAATTTGTTTTTCAAAAATATAATAGAAAAAATGTGACTGACTCGCTAAAAACCATATAATTAAAGATATCTTACTACTATTTGCCCAACATCAGGGAGATTTCTGAAAGAAAATTGCCACAGATGTCGCAGCTTCCTCTTCTTTCAACATTATTGTATAAGCTCGGATAGTTGACACATGGATGACCGAAATATACGAAGAAGGATCACTAGATTGTTAGTGTGATTAATAAACCTATATCAAGAAATGATGATTCAATTTTCATCCATGTCTAGCAACTTCATCTGCACTTACTGCTGCTAATAGTTGAGAATTCCGGAACCATGATAGCTCATCATTCTTTACTACTTGTACTCTTGACTTAAAGCTTTGTTCCCATGCATAGGATCTGCGTGAAAATATAAACCAAAATGAAAATATTCTGATACTAACATTTCTCAATGTTTCATAAGAAAATGAGTTGGACAAAAGCAGTACGTAGTCAAGCAGTCTATAGTGTTCTCATTTTAAGGACTTACTTTGCAGCATCCACTGCAGCCGAAATCATTCATGAGACCGATTCACTTGTCGCCCCTTGCAGGCCTTCTTTTGCCAGTTTTCTATAACACAAATGTCTGATGAGTGAAACAAGTTAATTAGAATTGTTCTAAACGTAAGAATACAAGATGAACATAGACATGGAACATCGATGTGTGGTGCAGACAAACATGGGAGGGGAAAAAAATTCCTTTGGACCAATAATATAGAGTTGAGAAGTATTAACGTTGTGATCAAACTAGTAGAGTAAACTTTCTAATTCTTATCCTAATGATGGAGGACAAATTAGCATTATATTGAGGTGTGTGTGTGTGTGTGTGTGTGTGTGATCAATATCACAAGAAGAATCTTCGAAAACATGGAAACTTCATAGAACTCCCTGCCAATAATCAAACTCCTTTAATATATTATAAGATTTGGTACCCCCAAATGTAATGATAATGTGTTCCAAATCACCTAATAGCCCCAATCACTCGAAGAAGACTTATGAATCAAAACAACATAACATGCTATTAAACTGTCATATAAAAGGATATCTTATTACCAGACAAGATGACACCTTATCTATTTATATCAGTTATACATATGGTATATTAAGTGGTTATCACCACTGCTCAAACCAAGTTAGGGATCCCAATAATTCCATCAAACATGTCCTAATATGAGCTCTAAAAACTAGAACAGCCACATCATAAGGGTGTTAATATTTTTCCTTTGGAAGTTATTACATACAAAATTGTTTAGAAAGTAGGGATTAACAGCAAGAAACAAAATTTTTACCTGTATAGGGAACATGAGAACTAGAATTAGTGATCCCACAAGTAAAGCAATATCTAATTGATGATATAAAAACTAGTTTCCACTCCAATCACCCAAACTGGTGCATATCTCAAGGAAAGGTGATTGCCACAAAACCGATCAGCTTCTAGAAGAAAGCATGGCGCCACTAAAACTGATTCGTACAACATGTTAAAGGGAAGAAGGGATAAAAACAAACCCTATTTAGATATTAAGTAATGTCGTGAATGGGGCTAAAAATGGAAGTCAATACCATACCAGTGTTGCTCTCAACTGGAAGCGAACACGCATGGCATTTTGGAAGTACTGAGCTTCACTAAGCACTCCCAATGACTGAAACCAAACAAGAAAACACATGTATCAAGAGCGTAAGAAGCTACAAATAAGGCAAGATAGAGCCAAAATAAAACCTCTCATTACAGACGTTCCTGATTATGTGGATCTATCTTTATGCACAAAGTATTAAGCTTTACAATAAACCTAATGGAAGCTAAGCACATAAAGAACAGTAAAGGGAATAAAAGGTGTAAGTATAACACCAGAAGATAGTCACCCGGATCATGAACTTACTACTCCCACAAAGATTGAGAAGGCATAAATGTAACCAATCCAGGGTGGATCCTCTCGTTGCATGGACTGTAAACGTTTTCAAATGGAAAATTGTATGGCTAAAAAACATAGTAAGGAATTTAAATACGAGGAATGACGATTGAACACTTTAAATTTGTACATGTGTATTATATAAGTTATTTATATAATATCTGCAGGTAAACAGCAGATGCAAAGAGTCTATGATGTGCTAATGAAAATTATACCTCTAAGAGAAGATTTAGAATAACTGGATCGACAAAAAGGGAAAGATTAGTGCCAATCTAATTTGCCAAACAATCAACGGTCAGTAACATTCAGATTCTAAAAGTATCATCATTAAATCAATTAAAAGCTTTGATTCATGGTTGTGGTGGCTTTCTTCCCCAAGCTCCACCACCATTTCCTTGCCTTTGCTTGGCCTGGAATGCTGCTTTGCTAGAGCCATCCTTGGTGACGAAATTCCAGTTGTAGAAGGGCTTCGATCAAGTGCTACAATGGGTGGAGGAGGAGTTGCAATGGCTGCAACCAGGTGGAGGAATCAGATGGCGATCTGATTCCTTGGGTTTCAAGGAAACCAGGGAGGGCGGAGCAATTCTCCCAGATGGGGTTTTGATTTCAACAACAACAACATGAAAACAGAATTCAGTTACAGCCCTTTTATAGACCCCCTAACTAGTGAAATGACACAAACGCCCCTAGCCATTACCCCTACTAACAATATACATACCAAATTCCCTCCCCCTAAGAAACAACCTTGTCCTCAAGGTTACAATATACAACGAGTTACAACAGATTACAATATCAATTTTCCATTTGCGATGCAACTGGGAGAGATGGATGGATATAAGCACCTGCAACTACCGAAGCTTTTAATTGTTAGATGTGAAAGACGTTGTGTATTTGAAAATCTGCTGGTAGCTGCAACTCGTAAGCGACCTGGCCAACGCGCTTGGTGATTGGAAAAGGACCGTAAAAGCGGGCAGCCAATTTGTTTGATATCTTGGTCCTCAAGGATTGTTGTCGGTATGGCTGGAGTTTCAAATAGACCTGCTGCCCCACCTGGAACTCAGCATCGCGTTGCCGGATATCATGGTAATGCTTCATCCTCAGCTGTGTCCATAGTACCCATAGTACCCGATAAGTTGGCTGCAAAGTCTCCCAGGAAAAGTCCATTGCAGCATTTTCAAACCGGTGATCTTTCAACTTCAAGAAACTTAAATCCGCATAATGGGTTGTCACCACAGCTAGTTTGGCTTGGTCTACTATGTAATGCAAGATGCTGGTAGAAAGAGCCAAGTCCTCTGATGGGTCAGTTCCACTTCCTATCTCTGGTGAAGCGAATTCCAGGATGCCACAGAGATGTAAGGTATGGCAACTAAATGTAGAGAGGCTGTGTTCCAGTGGCTGATGGTCCCCAATATTCGCTAGCACCTGATCAAACCATGGAAGCATTTGGTAGCTAGTGCAAGGCAAGAATAAGCCAGCTTTTGACATGAGAACAGCCAAGCCAAGAATTTTCATGGTGGCTGTTTTACCTCCAGTATTAGGCCCTGAAATAATGACAATCTTCTTTCCCTGCTGTATCTTGATGTCTAGTGGAACTGGGAACTGGCTTTGCCTATTTGCCGATCTCATGGATGTTGCCGACACATCAATCTTCCCCGCATTAGCTGAAGACTCGATCCTCTTTACCACTGAAACAGATAAATCCTTCTGCAAGGATGATCCAAGAAGCAATGGATGCTGAACTTCATTAAAGTCAACAATATAATGTAACTCCGACCTGTTGCCCGATTCATTGTCATCAGAGGCCTCAAAGAAAGAAAGGCAGACCCCATTGATCCAATGTGAATGAAAACCCTTAGCATATGCCAGGTCTAATTCAAGAACTTTCTCCATGAGGTACCTAATTTCTTTTTCTGAACCTGCAACTTTAGAAGCGAGCAAGCTCAACACCGTCCTCTCCTCAGCCTTCTCCGAATTAGCCAGCCTTACTTCCAAGTTATTCAATTCAATGGCTTCTTCCGGCTCAACAAAGTATGTAGCACCCGAGCTACTGACATCCAAAATCACAGAACCTGGGAGAAAAGACCTGTGTGAAGCTCTAATCCCAACACACATTCTAGACCTGCGCTTTGTAACCAAGGGACTATCAATACCCCTAGCTTGAAACACCATGTTTGACGTTTCCTTTAATAAGGGTTCAAGGCTCTCCATGTTCCGCTTCCTCTCTGACTTAATAAGCTCCAAATTCGCACTAGCTCTATCAAGCACCACAAATAGACTACAATCTATACAATAACCAATTTTCTGAGCCAATTCTATCAAAAATTTGCAATCCCCAAGTATATCAATTAGTGGGAGATACCTCTTGGTAATTTCACTATTCAAGTAGAGCTCCTCTAGCTGCCCAAGCAAGCTTCTCGCCGCCATTAGCATCCTCTCAACAACACCAAGTTTCCCAATGTTCGGCAGCTCTTTAGGTACAGAAAACACCTTGTCAAACCTTTGCGGCAGCTGATCCAAACCACCTTGTTGCTGAACTGTTAAAGTGGTTTCCGAGTGACCCAAATCCCTGCTTTTCACCACTTGCAAGTTTATCAATAATCCTTGTTTCCTTTTTTTGAAGGATTGTGAAATCCGCTTCTTGTCACATAGTTGACTCGGAGGAGTGACCTGCCCTCTTAGTTCCACTGTTTTCTCTTTATCTTTGAAGGACATCGTGAGGACTTCAAAGTCCCAAAGTATTGGCCCCAACGTCTTCAACCACTGAGTTCCCAAAACGATGTCAATCTCTTCGAGCTGAAGTACAAAAAATTCTGAAGTAGTAGCATATCCTGGAAATTCAATCTTGATAGCTAAACACCTTCCCTCACAACACATTTGGTCGCCATTTGCAATCTGAACCTTGAGGCCGCTGCTGGTTTCCTTCGGCAACTTCAATTTCTGAACCAACTTTGCATTCACAAAATTGTGGGAGCTGCCCGAGTCAATTAGAATAGTCACTTGGTGTCCACCCACTCTTCCGAGAACCCTCATAGTGTTGGAAGTAATGATTCCCATCAAAGCATTCAAAGAGATGGCTGGGGTAAGGGAGTCATCTTCCTGGTCACTATCATCTTCCTCCGACAATTCCTCATCCCTCACCACATCAATGACGAACAACTTCCTACACTTGTGTCCGGGTATGAATTTTTCATCACACCTGAAACAAAGTCCAGCCTCCTTCCTCT
>JAVDBV010054694.1:0-11047 GCA_032619315.1 Piper longum
TATTTTTTTAAAACCGATTCGGACCGATTCCGATTCCGATTCCGATTCCGATTCCGATTCCGATTCAGACCGATTCGTGACCGATTCAAAAAAACCGATTTTTGGCCGATTTAGACCGATTCCGATTCCGATTCCGATTCATTGGAAAACCGATTCCGATTCCGATTCCGATTCATGCAACCATGACCAGCGGCGCTAAAGGTGGAAAACACTGGAAACGAGAGAACACTGGAAAACACTGGAAACACAGGTAGGGTTGAGTGGACGGATCAGATTTTGTCATGTGGCACAATCTGAGTGTCTGACAACTCAGTGGCCTTGTGGAATCCACCTATGTGTATATGTAACGTACTTATTGATGGAAAGCTCAAATTAAGACCGTCTAAAGTCGAAACTGACTCGAGTCCTAAAAATGACTCTATAGGATGGAATCGAGCTAAGAAGGCTAAATGGGCCTCGAACCCTTAACTCAATCAAATTGGGCTCATAAGGGCAAAATCGAGTGATCCAAAATTCCTATGATGAATGCAAATGAAATACCCATAAAATCCCAAACAGATGCTAACATTGCAACGGCCTAGATCTAGGCCTAAAATCCTCACTAACATATACAAACAAATTTATATACCTCAGTATACACTAATAACTTATGATCTTATCGTCTTCATGTCAGGCATACTCAGTGACTATAACATGGTCAAACGGCCATCTAGGCCCATACTTATAATCGAAAACTAGTTTGGCTCGATCTCGCTCGAACCAACTCGATACTGACCCGAATAGGGCAAATCCGAAATCATGTAAAACCCTAACCCGAAAAGGGGGTTTTACAAATTTAGTTAAAACACCTTTAGACATTTTGCTTCATAACACAATTGGGAAGACATGGGATAAATGTGGTATTTAGGTGTGGAAGAGAAGTTGCTCCTCCATTGTAACACCCCGATTCGGCTCCCCCATGAACTGACCCGGAAATGTTACAGGCGACCGAACCATTCGCTAATCTATTAGATTCGGTTAAGCCGACCCGAATTTACTCTCGGCGTCTTAAGATGAGGATACGATTCTCTATATGTAAAGATCACACAACTAATGCACCCATTAAAGATAAACTATATAAACACCCTACACATATATATCACCTTTTATTACATTAATAAATACATACTTGGTATAGTTTCTGACAAAAAAAATCTATAACTTTAATTAATCAAGTAATAATTTATTAAATTTTGTCTAATATATTAATTAAATTAAACGTACATCATCAAAAAGTTAAACAACATATACGCAAATGCGCACAAATTTATAATACACCTTGTAGTTTAACAATATTGCATCAAATAAAAAATAAATTAAAATAGAAAATAATTAATTACTACATCATTATTATTTTTTTCCGGTGACTCTTATCATGTTCAAGCCATTATTATGTCATGATTAATTTTAAATGACAATCATCCTACTGGCCGTAAACAATTGTAGCTTAGCTTAGGATTTATTTTGTTTTTATTAAACATAAAAGTTCTACTCATATTAGAAATCTCAAAAATTAGACTTTTATAATCTTTCTCAAATTATTTTTCTCCTCAATACCTTCTTAATAAGGATTTCTACATATTTTAATTTTTTTTATGCAAATAAATATCTCTTGATTTAGGATTTTTATTATTTATTTATCTATGATTAACTTTTATTGATAAGAAAACCTTAAAATATAGTCTTACCTGAATTAGAAATTAAAAAAAATATTAATCCCATTTGAATATTTAAAATCTTACCTAGATTAATTTCTTTACACATTAATACTTATTTTATTAGGACTAATTCTACTAGTTTTAATGTGATATTTTCTTATTAACTTTTAATATTTTATCTAAAAACCATTCTAATCTAAATCTCAAATGGATATTTTTGTTACTATTAGAAGTGATAATTAATCGTATAATTATTAATTTATATATTTATTAATAAAAATTATTAATGAGTTTTAAAGTTTGAGTACTAATTAATCTTATTTTGTAAAATTTAATTTTTTATGTCATTAATATATAATTATTAAAATAAATTTCTAACATACTTGGCTAGTTAATTATGGAAGATTACGTAATATATCTGTTGAGCATATCTCTGAAAGTTGTTGAGAAGGTTACGTAATTATCTGTATGAGTATATCTCTTTGTTGGTCTATATATATCTCTATATGTAATATTACTATCTCGTATTGAGTTTACAGTAGAGAAATAGGATAGGGTTGCAGAAAGAGAGGAGTCATGGCCGGGGGAGCATTACCAGGAGGTGGAGCAATGAAAGATTATCCAGGGAAGATGACAGCGTACGTTATCTTCACATGTTTCATTGGAGCAACTGGTGGCTTGATTTTTGGATATGATCTTGGCGTCTCCGGTATTAAAAAAAGCTTTTTTGTTTATGTTTGTTACAATTTTTTTTCGTTCGATCATTAGATTACGATATGGGTTAGATTTTTTTCATTATATTTTTTATTTTTATTTTTCGTTCTGTGTTATGATCATTGGTTTTTAATTTTGGGTTTGATTGATTTGGAATGGTTGTAGGGGGTGTGACGTCCATGGATTCGTTCTTGAAGGAGTTCTTCCCATCGGTGTACCACAAGGCCAAGGTTGCAGTTGACACCAACCAGTATTGTAAGTTTGATAGCGAACTGCTCACCCTCTTCACATCTTCTCTTTACATAGCGGCCTTGTTGGCCTCCCTGGTGGCCGCCAAGATCACCAGGAAGTTTGGCCGGAAGGTGTCCATGTTGGCCGGAGGAGTTATCTTCGTGGCCGGCTCCGCCCTCAATGCTGCGGCCACCAACGTCGCTATGCTTATCATAGGCAGACTTCTCCTTGGCTTTGGTATTGGGTTTGCTAACCAAGTAAGTTCATAGATACAGATACAAATCATGTATAAATATACTTACTAATTTCAACGTTCACAATATTGCTTTTGCTACACATGAACATGAGTTCTCAAATTTATGGACGTTCTAGATTTGCCATGCATGCATGTTTATGTAGTTGTCACCAGAAATTTTTCGTATTGTTTTTAGATTTATGTTTAATTTGTTAACCTGTAATATATATAGTATAAAAACAACTCTTTTGTGCGTAATTGAATTTTTTTGTTGTGGTCGTGTGTATATATATATATATATATATATATATATATATACACTATATGTGATTTTACATAAGACAATAATATATCATATATACGTGAATCAGAAACACATAAATAAATTTAATGCTAAATGTAGACGCTGCAGTCTCACTAAGGTTTTTATGAGTAATTGATATTGGAATATCAATTTTTCTTAGATCATAATTGAGTGTTCAAATTGTTCAGTGAAATATGTTTTTTACAATGGAATGTCGTATATATTGTTAAAATTAATGGTATTTATTGTTTAAAAATAATTAATTTTCAATTTGTTTAAACAAATTATGCACACATCTACACTATCTTGTTGCAGTCGGTACCAGTTTATCTAGCCGAAGTTGCACCAGCCCGGTACCGAGGATTGTTCAATATGTGGTTCCAACTCATGATCACCATCGGCATCTTCGTCGCCAACCTCCTCAATTACTATGTTGCCAAGATTGAAGGTGGGTGGGGATGGCGAATTAGCCTCGGCGGCGCCGCCGTCCCTGGTCTGATCATGGCATTGGGGTCTTTGGTCCTACCAGACAGCCCCAACTCCTTGATAGAACGCGGCGAGGATGACATGGCCTTGGCAACGTTGAAAAAGATCCGCGGCACCAACGACGTCGACGAGGAGTTCCGCGACCTCCAAGCCGCTGCCAATGCGGCCAAGGAGGTGAAGGCGCCCTGGAAGAACATCACCAAGAGGAAGTACAGGCCTTCCTTTGTCATGGTCTTGGCAATACCCTTTTTCCAGCAGCTAACTGGGATCAACGTTATCACCTTCTATGCACCAGTGCTGTACCGGACCATCGGCTTTGGTGATGAGGCATCTCTCTACTCTGCGGTTATCTCCGGCGCCGTCAACTCTGCTGCCACCCTAGTTTCCATCGTGACGGTGGACAAGATTGGGAGGAGGAAACTCTTCTTGGAGGGTGGCACTCAAATGCTTATTAGCCAGGTATATATATGTTTTCATACTTTCAATAACCCAGAATTCAGAAATGGTATGTTGCGATGAACCTAACATACAACATACAGGGAGTCTATTGATATTGCTTTTTTGATTTGCAGGTTATAATAGGAGTAATGATAGGGCACAAGTTCGGAATAGTAGGCAACAATGCAGTGCTTTCAAAGGCATATGCAGACACAATCCTAGCATTCATATGCATCTATGTTGCCGGGTTTGCATGGTCATGGGGACCTTTGGGCTGGTTGATTCCCAGTGAGGTCCTCCCGTTGGAGATCAGGTCTGCTGGGCAGAGCGTAAACGTTGTGGTGAACATGTTCTTTACCTTCGGCATTGCCCAAGTGTTCCTCGCTATGCTTTGCCACATGAAGTTCTTCCTCTTCTTTTTCTTTGCCGTCTTCGTGTTCATCATGTCCGTCTTCATCTACTTCTTCCTACCCGAGACTAAGGGTGTGCCTATTGAGGAGATGATACTTGTCTGGAAGAGACACAAGTACTGGGGAAAATACATTTCCGATGATGATGTTCCTCAAGGACTGGGGAAACATCTTGAGCCATAAAGGCTTCTACATTTGGTTAAGTAATTGATTAGTGGTTTTAGAGTTAGAGTTTATTTAGTATTGCGTTTTCATATTTTGGGATGTTATTATCGAGGTTATTTGGATTGTTGTAGAATTAATGAAGATATTGGTTACAATAAGATATGTACGAGTTTTTTATGCTCTTAAGTTGCGATTTTTTCTAACAAACTACCAAATAAAGATCTATACATGCATGGATAAAAATTACCAAATAAATAAATTAACTTTGCATGGATAAGAGGTTTAGGATGTGTGATATGCGTTCCCCATCATTATTAAGCTATAAAAATAATTCAAATTATTATATTATATATAAAGTAGGCAATATTTTATAAAATATAGTTTTTAAAAATAAAATAATCTTTTTTCAGTCTTATAATAAATTTTGTTATTTAAAAAAAGAGTGGCATGATCGGATCTGATACAAATGTAACAGATTTGGACCAGAGACAAATAGAGTTGATAAAACAGATATATAATGTTTGGCTTCTAATTGAATATGGATAAAAACCATATTCCATTGGATGCTGGGCAGGCTCTCAACCCTGTTTGCTCCCTTGCGTTTGGGAGTATTTCCCCTCTGGACTCATTACTAACTTAGAGTCAGTCCGCCAGCTACTTGCCTTGTAAAACAAAAAAAAAAAAAAAATCAGCTAAATATGTTGGCATCGGCTAAATATTTCGTAGGAGAGAGTGATGTATTTGTGGGGTTTTTTCTCATTTATTTCTGCATGGTATACACAGAAGAGGAGTTCATTGTTTTTTCTCCTTCATTTCCGTATGGCATAGATGGCAGCTAAGCTTGCCACAGCAATAGCTGCTCCAAGCAACTTATAATCATGACGCCGAGCCATGGCGACCGTCTCGGATACACAGAACTTCCAGGTCCATTTCAAGAAGAAATTGAGACGACAACTCGCCTGGAATTTGTTCAGGGAAAATTCCTACAAGATCAACATGGCATTCAGCAAGAAACTAAGCAGACATAAAATTAAGGAACTGCAAAATCCACTTTCAGTATCCAAAAAGATGGTTAGAGTTTTACCCGATTTTAGTTTGTCCTTGTTCGGGTCATTATCAAGTCGGTTCGTGAGAGCTCAAGCCGGACTAATTTTCACAATATAAGTATAGGGCCCAGATGGCCGTATGAGCATGTTATAGAGGCTGTGTATGCCCGACATATATGATAGTTTCAGTTATGATAGTTTTGTTTGTTTATATTAGTTAGGATTTTAGGCGTAGATCTAAGTCATTGTAGTGTTTAGTATTCGTTTAGGATTTTTCTTGGTATTTCATTTGCATGCATCATAGGAATTTTATATCACTCGATTATACCCATGCGGGCCGATTTTAATTTCGTTTAGGGTTTCGAGGCTCATTCATCCTTCTGGCCTCGATTCTTGCATATAAGGTCAATTTCAAGATTCGAGTCAATTTCGAGTTTGGATGGGTTCGACCCATACTTTTTGTCCATATTTATAGAGCATATACCTATAGGTGGGCCCTACTAGACTATGAGTTTTCGAACATCCAGATCGTGCCACGTGGCAAAATCTAGGCCGTTCACCCACCCTTATCTTCACTATGTTATACTCCAATAGATCATACACGATTTTTTTTAAAAAAAGTTACACCCTCTAGCGCCGCCGCGACTGTGGCTCGTCATCGGCAAGTCTCTGCCTCGCCCCCGGCCACAGGACTGGCACCCCCATGATCGCCTCGCGCATGGCCTTCCAGTCGTACCTTTCACGACCATCGGTGCGGCCGCAATCACTGCCGGTGAGGGGAGTTTTTGGAGCCGATCTCTGCCGCCGCCACCACCGTTTGGGCCATTTTTCGGCGCCGGCGAGCCACTCCTGGACGATCCGACCACCCACGCAGCTTCCCCTCACCTATATCTACATTTTGAGACAACCCATGACGACCATCACGGCCGCGATCGCCGCCGACAACGTCACCGCACCCGGCGGCGACACCGCTCTCTTTTCGGCCATTTTTCGGCCAGCCAGTGGCAGGATTCCACCAACCACCACCACCAACATGCTCCTCGTCACATGGGCCATCGATCCCGATCAGTGACGACACCAGCTGCCCACGATCGCGTCTACCTACTGTGTTCGTGCCCGCGTGATCGTGCCCGAGTTTTCTAGCCGAAGTGTGCCAGCCTATGTCCATGTCCAAGTTCGCCTGTCCTGTTTTGATCCGCCCAGCCAACCCAACCCATTTTCCAGCTGGTTTGGTTCAGGCCATTCGGTTTAGTCTGGTTCAGCTTGTTTTCGACCGTTTCTGATCCGTTTTTCGTAATTCGAGAACCCTTACATTAGTTTAGATGCATATTCACATTATTTAGCATGTTTAGATGTTATGAGTATTTTTATTTATTAATTAATTATTTTATTTATTATTTATTTATTCATGATTATTAAATTCTTATTATTTATATATTTGTTTACTATGATGAATGATTATATGACTAATTATTGTTATTGATAATGTATTTATTCATAGGTATTATTTTTATTCATGTTTATCTTAGTTTAATTAATTAATTATTAATTATTTTCTTACTCGTGTTATTATTTATACATATGTAGTCATATGCTCGTATATTTAATATTTATATTAATACTCCTCATGAATAATTAATATTATTTATTTGTTTGTTTTTTTCTTATTTATTATTAATAATGATATATTTACTTATTAATATTAATTTTATTTATGTTAATTAAATTGTATTTATTTATTTATTTATCTATTTGTCTTTTCACGTGTATGTTATTATGGATTTGAATTTAATTATATATTCTTAGATTGTATAAGTATGATATTATTTTGTGATTAGAGTATTATTTATGTTCATGTATTTATTATTACTTAATTATCTTATTTATTATTTATTTATTATTATATATTATTATGTCTCAATTTAGGTGCTATATGTTTAGTTGTAGTTTATTTAGTACCATCTTATTTATTAGGATGTATTGATAATGTGAGCACACACCACAGACATGCATTATATAGAGATATTATTAATTTACTTAGGAGTGGGTTTCGATATAGGTTACGATGTCCGAGCTCGCCGTAGATGTATGGATGTGCTTGGAGCGTGGACCACATGTCCGTAGGACTCTCCTTGTTTTCTTGACTCCTTGCGTGAAAGGTTTAATCGTGCTTTAGACGTAGGATGACATCGGCGGTGTTTTATCAAATCCCTCCAATGTCGGGCTATTTAGCCGTGTTTTTACACATGTTTAATAAAACTAAGAGGATGAGATCTCTTGTTGGTTTTCGAATTTAAGCCCCAGAAATTTATGATACAATCCTCTTTCCTAAGCCAACTATATAAGTATGCGTATTTTTGCGGATTTCACAAGTAAGAGAGTGAGCGGTATGGAGATATGTATGGATCGCATTAGTACTCCTTCAAACTATGAGGTAGTGCGGTGTATGATGGTACTGCATAATGCACTAGAATATGTGGCTTAACCTTAATAGTTCCTTTTGCCACTTGAGTACCGTGGTGGGTGATATGGTAGGTGTGAGGGTGTAAGCACTGTATGTATGTATGAATATGATTATGAGTCATGCATGCAAGCCGACAATTGTTTAAGTATGTTTGCTTACTGCACATTATGAGGCTATCTTGAAGTTTCATGAGTTTTTGTGGGTAATGGAATACCCATTTGCTAGTTTGTATGAGTTATTTTTCGGACCAGTAACATTCGTTACTGACGGTTTTCATATAATATATGTAGGTCTTGCAAATCCTAAGTTGACTTTGGTGGGAGGATAGACAAATGCTACACACACTTTAGCTCTACACAATATTTACTTTCTTGCATTTATTTATATTTAATGTATTTTGATATTTATTTGACAATGTCTTCCATTCTCATGACACCAAGGGGGTTATTTCGATCTATTTTATCGATCGAGTATTACGGACCAACAATATTAAGCATGACTCGACTCGATCATAATATTTCTGATCAGGTTCTTAGGTGAACCGAAATTGGGGTGTTACATATATACATATATAGTGCATTAGCATTCACACAAAATTCTAATATACTATATGCATCATACGCTGAATCTTAGGTCTCAGCCCACCTGTGCATTCTCTCCACAATTCATGTCATATCAATATGTCATAGCATTCAATCATAGCATATCATCATGCTTTTCACTTCCTCACATTAGTTGCCATATAATAAAAGCATAAACAAAATATTAAACATTCAATCACCCAACATGTGTGTGCAAACGACCTCATTTCTCCTTCGCCCAGGCTAGCACATCTAGCTTATACTCGTCACCTATATATAGTACAAAAATGCATCAGTAACGAGCGTTATTGGCCCAGAATATAACTAACATCAAAATGGAGCAAACTCTCATATGAAAGAAAAATCTATATACTCCTCGTGAACTCTCTGAAGGGCACCTACTAAGGAGCCACTGGGCTGCAGACCCGGTAGCATCCCGAACTGACTGATCTATTGTTGTTGTTGCCTCACTCGATATTTTCTTACTTCATTTTCTGGTCTCGAATCCTAAGCCCTCTCCTTACCTCCATATTTCTCATGGCCTTGAGCGCGAAGGCCGAGTACTCTCACGCAGTCACCTTTAGTACCCTTTGAACCACAAGTCCGGACATACACTGTACTAAGCAGTACCCATAAACCTCCACGTTCTTCGGGTGTGAGGAACTCAAATGCTGAGTTGTCAGGATCCCTCAAGAATGGAACAGTCCACTGTACTAATCCAGAGCCCGCTTTGAGTATCACAGCATCCGCTCATGGTATGTGCAGTCAATTTCTCCATCTCTTGTCCCACTGAAAACTCGGATATATATATATATATAGGCCTGAGGAGGGATTTATAAAATAGGCCCAAAGGCAACTTGCGGTGGATCTTGTTTTAAAATCATTCTCGAGGGATCTCATCCTGGAGGGTTATTAATCAGGAAAACTGTTTAGCTAAATGACCCAAGTTAAGTGAGATTCGATAAAATGCCACTAAACCCGTCCTACAAGTAATAACCAAACATACAATAGAAAGAGCATAAAACAGAGACGATTCCTAAACGGACTTGGTAGAAGCTCCAAGCGTGTCATCACGCCTAGGCGGCGAGCTCCTGCTCCGTACATACACATCAGAACTAAATACTAATGCCCGCTAACTAAATGATGCATCAAACTCATATGAACATCATGTTCACAACAACATCATCCATCAAAATCAATAATCATCAGTGCAAAAGTAATCCTAACTTATCCTATTCATGCCAATTTTATTAGTGACAGTCTTATATGGATGCATATGGACAAAATCAGAGAATGAGCCAAGATGACCTCCATGTGGGATGGTCACAGTAGAAAGATTATTCAGCCAGCGTGAAAACGTACGTATGGCCTATAACCAAGGCATACAAGTTAGATGATTAGCAGACAGTGTTAGCGAGTCTTCTTTGGATTTAAATGGATAGAGTACGAGAACAAGGCAGTATGATATCCAGATAGGATGACCATAGTCGTCAGGTTGTTCAGTAAGCATAATAGCATACATGTGACCCACAACCAGGGTCCACAAATTAGATGACTACCAAATGATCAGATATTTAACTCATTTAGAGTTTGGCCTAGCCAGAGAGATATATGACTCGTATTAGAATTTTAGCATAGATGATGGGTTTAGTGAGGGAGTGCCCTTGAGGGAGATTGTATTTTCCTTGTGCTTCGCCAGCATAATTAGGTTCTTACCCTCAGACATAAGATTTAGCATTTACCCCAAGTATATGAGGTACCTTCATGGTACTATTTAGGACTTACAGTGCAGTCGATGACAGACCTGTCCGGAGGAGACAACTTCACCCAAGATTGGGAGCGATGCGGGTAGAGACTTCAGTTGGACCGGATCATGTTGACCAGATAGAGGGACACCAGTGTATGCTTATCTTGACTTATAGATTTGCTTGAGAGTCTACCACAACGGTAGTAGTCATGTGAGTTAAGATTAGTACTACAAATCGGTACGGGATGGAAAGTCATACACCACTGAAGAATGGACGAGACACTGTCAAACCTCAATATGGGTCCCCGTAGACTCGAGGAGAGATAGTAGTTCTTTGGGTCGTTTGAACCCCATCCATTTAGAAGTGCGTGAATAGTACGATATCGAGAAACACATGCCTACTGTTAGTTGATTGAACTAGAGCCACTTAGGAGCCGTCTCTTAGACTCGTCGTTGGTTGGCTATTCCATAAGCTGGCCACCTATGGCGGAATCCAATCATGATGATCTTGGAGGCATGTCCATGACTT
>JAVDBV010054695.1:0-14165 GCA_032619315.1 Piper longum
CCCCCCCCCCCCCCCCCCCCCCCCCCCCCACTAATGGTTAGGCATTCCCTCGAGTTTCCTTAGTTAGCTCGGATGAAATTGAGGTTGCTTCAGAGGTATGGATTCATTACTTTTTGGTAATTCAGTGCATTTTGTCCCATTTTTTTGACAAAAATATTGAGACCACCAAAGATTGTTTGGCAAATATTATTTTTCTTGGTAGCTCATAGAAAGTGGTTTCTTTTATAAATGTTTTCATTGAAAGCATGCATCTATGCTTGATTAAGTCCTTTACCAAATCCGTGAAGTCTGCAAAATCTCAATGCCTTTGGAATGATGTTCATCCACAGATGTTTTTTTTACCAAATGCTATTATGTTAATATTCATTTCCAATTAATCACTGTTAAATTAATGCTTCTTTTTCAGTCGTGGTTGCCCTTTAATTTTGGGTCAAATACAGTGTCCCGTGAAGAAGAAATTTCTAGGAACATGCAGGAGCTTATAGATGCTGAAGTGAGTTCGGATTCTTCTTATACAAACCATCTTATATTCTCTACTTTTACTGCTGAGAGATTTATTCTTTAAGTTAAATTTTATTTACCATTTGTATGGAACTATGTGATTGGATATGCACACTGGTACTCATTTAGATGACATATTCTTGTCAGAGGTTTTTTATCCTGATTCAAGGGATTTCAAAAGCCTTAAGGAAGGAGGAGTCCAGGAAATTAGTATTGACGGTCAGTTTAATCTTTTTTTATCCAAATGTTTTAAAAGCATTATGTCTAAATGCATTCTGATACTTGTAACATAAATTACCAACTATTAGCCTATGACTATGACACAATAGGACTCATTGACTATTTTCAAATTAAACATTGCAGGACGTCTGCAACATTTTGTTGTTTCAATATCTTGTGACTGTACTTGAGCATGATTTTATACCTCGTTCAGCTGTATATAAAAGTAAGCTATCCATAAACAATTTGCTGTTTCATTATTTATTTGCTTAAATATGATGTTCCCCTGATCACAAAGGATATATATTTTCTGCAGAAACAATGTTTTGGGCAGTTATTAGGGAGTCCTTACTCCAAACGCTTCTGGTATTCTTCATCTTAGCTCTTGAATTTACAAACCTAGCTACTTGTTTGAAGATGAAAAATGTTTTATATATCGTGGTAGGCATCAATAAGGTTGAATTACAAAAATGTGATCAAAGATTGCATGTCCATCACCTGTTGTTTTGGCTCTGACTTCTCGTGCGCTGACTCTGATGGATCATTTGCGAAAAATGAGAATCTTTCTGCTGGCAATGTTCATGATGATGACATTGGCATGGAGATCATGGTTACTGAACTATCGAGAGTTTTGTGTCTTGCCATCCAGAGATTTTTAACACTTGTGAGTTGCATTGCTTTCTGTTGTTTTTTCATCTTGCAGTCAATCATGTTTGATATTGATTTTCGGAATTTTCTCTTTAGATCATGGAATTTGATGTAATAAAGAAGGGGGCTGATAAAGAAGGGCTCACTAGCAGAGCTGATGGAATGAGGTTTTCTAATCATTTAAACATTTATGATCCCTTACTTTATGATTGCATAAACAGTTGATTAGTTCGTTATAAAACACTGGCTTCAGTGCAGAACACCTTTGCTAGAAATTCTCATTGATGAACTTTCGTATGACAGAGACCTTCTTTCCCCATTCCTACGGGTATTGTTCTAGTCAAGTCTACTTTCACATCCACATGTTATTCATTTGACAATACATCTAAAGCTATGGATAGGCCTTTTGTTTCTGCTGATAATTATATCAACCTTTTCTTTGGATAAGAGTAAATATGATTACTGTGTCTGTAAAATCTCTTTGTACATAAGTGAAATTGCTTTCCTGATTTTTGTCAATGCTCAATTTATTGTGAATTGATTACTGCCCTTTTGACAGACAAACTTACAATGATGTAAAATATTATGCGATATTGATGAAGTTGATCTGTATCTTGTGATTAAGCCACTAAATATGTCTTCCTTCAGGTCATTGCTGATCCTAAATGGAAGTTGGAAATAATTTTGCAGTACTTCGGCAAGTATTGTACAGCGGTATGAGTCTTATTGATTTTTTTTTGCAAGAATAATGTGTATGCCATCTATTCTTGTCCATTTTTTTGTTTCCATAGGGAAGAAATTTCCTGAAGTGTCTTTATGTTATTTTATATTTCAGTCATCTGTCAACACCAGAAGGTCAAATAAAGCTTTGAACGCTGACACATTTGCTAATGTCTTGAAATTATTTTCAAAATCAAATGAAACAAGTGCAAGGAACATTGGCCGCAAAATGGGCTATGAAGTATCCCAAATTCTTCTTGCGCATGGTTTTCAGGTGATTTGTTTGGTCTTTATTGAAATTCTTTTTGATGAGGCCATCAAACTAGACTAATGTAATATACTTTAAAAACTCATCTTTATTGAATTGTGAGATGACTCGGTTTCTAATTTATGGAGTGGAATGAAGAATTTATTCATGTAGAATAATCAACTTGTTGACGTTTTTATTTTGTGAACTTTCAGGTGGCTATAACTGTGAAAGGTACCTTAGCACCCAAAGCCACAATGGACGTGATTGTTGGAGAAGGATCTCTTCTGCAAATATGTGAAGATTTTATCTCTGCTTTTCGTGTACTTAAAAAATCTGATAAGTGAGTTCCTCTTTTCCTTGAGTGGGCATGTTTATTTTTATCACATCAGTTTGGTGGGAAATCTCTACTTTTGTGACTTTTGCCAGTGGCTGCGAGAGAAAGGAAAGTTCTTCTTCTTCTCTTGTCATGCATATTTGTGGTAAAAAATGTACAATCTAATCTATGTCATCGATATTTTTATTAAAGTTCCAACTTGAATATTCCAAAAATGTGCTCCTGTCTGTGTTTCGATTGTATTCGAGCTTGCTAATTAATACTTGATTATAATAAATGTGGGTCTATTTTTTAATCAGTCTAATTTTATATGCAGGCACATGGATATCCAGTCTTTCGAGAAAGAAGCACTTTTTACAGCCGCTACAATTATCCAAAGAGACAGCTAAAGATGTCTAATTTAAGATGACCAGTGCTCGTATCTTTTGTTCCTCTTTTCTGGCATGACGATCGGTAAATTATTATACCTCTTGTATATGTTTAGAAAATGAATGAATAAGAGTGCAATCATTGGGTATGCTGTTTTTTGATCGTCCATCAGTATAGCAAAGTGCACCATTTCTGCAACAAGCCATGCACAGAGGCCGAAAATTACCAGAATAGTGAGTTACATTCCAATCCAAACCACATGGCACACCAACCCAAGAAACCCATCTTGCATATGGGAGAATAAAGAAATATACCATGTTTACTTGGTGCAATCTTTTCTTATCTGTCCCTGGTTCTCAACCTTCACTTCTATAGACCCCATCTTGTCCATCGCAGAAGAAAATGCTTGAAAGAATCTAGCCTTGTCTTTTGCTAGAGCCTGAACCAGGGGTCTAGTCCTCGGGTCGAGAAAGAGAGCTTGATCAGAGGCCAATAATCCTAGCCCGGCCTCCAAATTCCCATAATATGCTTCGTCAAACAAGAATGGTGTGCTAACGTCAAGTGGTGCAACAACCTTTCTGTTGCCACCTCGGTGTGGGCAGGTCATCTTCAAGGCTTTGAGCAGTCTTTTGTCCATGGAAGGGTCAGGCTTGTGGGTGCCCTTGAAGTTGTACAACCTACTCCTGAATTCCTTGCATTGCGCAAAACCGATGGTGTGTGCGCCGGAGAGCACCACCAGGTCATCATGATTCAACCCTTTGCGGCCAAAGATCTGGAATAGATCGTCGATGGTGGCGTTGGAGCCTGGAAGGTTGGGCTTAACATGAGCTGCCATAGAAACTTGGCCATCTCTCCTGCCTTTCTTCACTTGGTAATATGGTCCTCCTGTCTGTACAGAAAAAAAACAGGCCTTAGACCTTAAGATGGGGCATCGTATATTCTACTATTATTTGACATAGCTTTGATCACATGATGAAGACGACAAGGGTCAAAGCCATGGTCTCTGTTTTTCATCAAAATGACGTTGAATTTAGATTTGGAGTTTGGAATTTTGCCGAACTTAACTTTCTGTAAATGAATGGAGGTCAATGAAGGAGCCAGAAAATCTTGATTCCGTGAGAGGCCACTACCAGACGACTGTGACCGCGACAAAATTTGGGGCATTCACATGACGAAGTTATAACAAGACGAAACCTAAACAAATCTCCGACAGATAAAAAATGAACCAAAAAAAACTCTGTTTTCTGCCAACCGAATTAAGCTCCCGACTAGTAATATTCACTTCGTTTTTGCTTTTCCAGTTTCTTACCACAAGAATCGCAAGTAAAACCAGTCGACCATTGCATTCATGATTCAACCATTTTGATAAGAATACGTTACCAAACTAAACATGCATTCGAAAAAGGAGAAACATAGACTGATCGGCGAAGTACCAGGTGAACGAAGTCTCTAGCGGCAATGGCGAGAATATCAGCACATGAAACAACGCCCGGGCACTTGCTCTCCACCAGCGACTTGGCCTTGTTCACGCCATCAAAAGCCTCCTGAGCAATGTTCGCGTTGTACGAATCATCTCTCTCGGCTGCCGCTGCACCAACCCTGCTCGACACCAAGATCGACCCATCGCACCCCTGGTCACAACATAGAAACACAACAAAAAAGATGCTCAATCAAACCTCCCCCACATATATATACCATGCAACGAGATTGCGATGTACCAGCTAGCTGGTAAGATGTATATAAGAAGAGCACTGGCATTGCTTTGATCATCTACCCTGTTCTACCTAGATGGCACCGAGATTCATCGTATGCGAATTGATAACAATGGAAGAACATAGGGGGTATTTCAATTGAGGTGGTAAAATTTACATCAACGAAGCAGTCATTGAAGAAGAGGCGGATGGTGGCCGGGGCCGAGACAGGTGCGTCCTTCACCTGCTTCGAGGTGACGGCAGAGACCAGCTGCTCAAGCTGTGGGCAGGTCTTGGAATAGAACTCGACAGAGAGATGTTGGGCATTGCCTGTACTTGAAGCAGCAGCAACAGAAGAAACATTGGTGGGAAGCAGGAGTGTCACGAGAGCATAGACGACGACGATGGGGTGGGTGGAATTGGATGGTGCCCAGGACATGATTGGGGCTCTTGGAGAAGTTGGAGTCCGCAAGGAGCCAAGAACAAGTGTGATGATATATATAGACAGGAGACGCAAGCTATTCTGATATCAAAGCAGCTTTGGCTGTCTCTTCTTAGAAAAACCTACTGCCAACAAAGGTCCATGATCATTCATTACAGTCTTCTTCTTGTTGAAGGAATGCATGTGATCGATTTGGTTGTCATGTTTCTTTGTCCTTATTCTCTCTAAACTAGGGAGGTTTGCTTTATCCCCACTTTTTTTTTTTTTTTTTGCATGGTATGTTTTTTTGACAAGTTGGTAATTTAGGTAGGTAGGTCAGTGTTTTCTTATCAGTATATAGTATAATGTTTGTAGAGAGCCTTTGTTAAATAATAATAACAATAATGAACGAAGGCCAAAGTAGTATGTGTCATCAGAACGTTTTGCTTTCTGGGCGTTTGTAGCGTTCTTTTGATTTCCATGAACTTTAACGCTTGGAGCTCATTTTATATATATGCAGTGGTTGTGTGTTGATCATGTTATACATCGAAGAAACCCTATTCAATGAGAAAGTTTCTTATCTTAAACCTAAAAAAATTTGGCAATAAACAGTTAATTTCGTTTATGACTCGCGTACATTCTATTCTTATCAATCCAATTTAGTTTAAAGCTAATGATATTTCCTAGTGCAATGTTTGGTAGTTATGGAAAATTAGAGTTAGATCTGGAATCACTAAGATTATTAATCACGTACATAAGAGACATCGTTTAACCGTCAAGGCTCATACCCGGAGTCTCTCCTTAAGCCAAGCTAATATTTACCATTTGGTCTATCAATGATAAAAACCTGGCAACATTATATAGGATGCACAATATAGTGACACTCGACTACTTTTCTTCACAACTCCTTGCAAGAGGAAAATCGAATATACCCACCCACTCATCTTTCTTTTACTCGAAAAGTTGCAATCCCTCCTCTTCACAACGCTCATGGTCCACACTGTTCAAGCTCAAAGAAGAAAACTAACAATTTTTTCTATTAAAACTGGAGCCATTAATCATTACAGCCTTGGGGGGTATAGTGGAGTCTCTATGTGTAATTAAGGCTTGATCGATCTCCTTGTCGTACTAGGAAGATGGATGCAAACGGATGAATAGGCAATGGCCGCCGGCGTCGGCGGTCGCTTTCTTGGACCCTCTCGAATAGGAAGGACCACCGATGCAGACACTTCCAAAGTGCCTTCCACAAGAACAAAGAGGCAACATTTGGAAGATAAAGATAAGAAAAACGGCGCACGAAAAGCTCAATAAAAATAGAGAGCCAAAGCATGAAAACTCTCGATATTCCAGATTATAGTGGTCCCAAGGGAGAGAAGCTCTTCATAAAAAGTTAAAAGTATTTTTTAAAAAAAAGGTTAAAAAGTATGTTCTGCCTGTTGCTAGCGAGCACTTTCACCATCTTCATTCTTACTGTACAGAAGTTCTTTTGCTGGTATGCATAATCGAAATAGTCTAATTAACCATCTTCACCAGCCATGCAAGTCATATATTTGCACCAAGAAACATAATTGTTCAAATGTCGACTTCCATTCCAGCAGCTACACGTTTGCCTCTGTCCTTTGATTCAGTCTTCATTCACATATTTCCGAATATACACAAGTACACCTCTGCAATGTCCCAAATATATTTTTCCAAACCTGCAAGGATAAAAGTATGGAAAAGAAGGGCACTTACGACACTAATTCTTCAGCTCTAAAAGTGGACAAACACATTTACCAGGTACGTAATCAGTACTAATTACACTATTTCGACTCTTGATTTGTTTTATGACTAATACTGCCCCATAAAAACTCGGTACTACAGGAGAAGATTATGAAGGACAGGTAAACGAGGTGAAACTTAATCTGAGGTTAGTTGCATATTATGTACACGTAGAATTCATAGATACGCATCAAAACATTGAAATGCGCTCAGTCATCACTGCTTTCTGGTGATGACAACGTATCATCGTCCTCATCGCTGTTTACTTCCTTGTCTAACTCATTACCCTCAATGCCCTCGTCCATATCATCAAATCTGTCTTGATTATACCTCCCTCTCCATCTGCATCTTTATCTCCTGCATAAAATAACCCATCATACCCTTCTCCATTATCATCTTCATCCCCATTCCCATCATCTTCACTCTCATTCATAAGATCTTTCCCTTTTTCTTCACCTTGATTGTCATCTTCACACTCATCATCACCAGACAACTGAACATTCTCATCGCAATCATATATACCCTCCACATACGCCAGCATAACTCTGGTGACTCTTGACCATCAATCTCCAAAGTGTCACCAGCTTTCTTCAAATAACTGGCACAAACACCTTTTCAACTTCCTTTCTACCAAATCTTGACTGCCTCTTTCTCACCGTTCTACGCCCTCTAGGACACGCTCAACCACGTGAACTACCTTTGTCCCTGATCCTCTGTCTGCTTCTGAATATTACCAGCCAACACCCTGCTCAATTCAGGCCTTCGACCTCTACTGCCACAACTTCTACCACGTCCTCTACCATGACCACCTCGCCCTCTTGACAAACCCCTGGTATATCTTATGTCATGATCCTCCCACTCCTCTGGGTGAAGATATTTGGGAGGACCTGGAGTTTCAGCCACATCGATCAATCAAATTGTTACCAAAAGTAAATCTTGAAGAACATAGTTCTGGCAGGAAAAAAAATGTTAAGAACATAACGTCTTCCCAGTTTCAAAAATAAATTAACATGTTTGCACCCTAAAGAAATACTCACAGCAAATTTATCAGCTTCTCGATCTTTTTCAAGTTCCAGTTTTTGCTGTGGCATGTAACACATGGATGCATCAAACTCCATTAACCTAAAGCCCACAGCAGCCGTTGCAGTAGGCATCCATGGGAGTACGGGAGCTGTATCATTGTCATCTGCACCAAAACACTGAATTGGTGTACCCAGATGTTCTTTGGCTGTTTCCTAGTTTACGGACAGATAGTCTGGATTGATGGAAAACTCCAGCTGTGTAAACAACTGCAATGGACAGGTCATGTCAGCCGAACAGTATGAATAAACAACAATCTAACATGAAAGAAACCGATAAGAGAGTTTCATCTACTCTTAAGGTATATGATTACAACCAATAACACATGTCGCTGACTATTGCCAAAAAAAAACATTGCAAATTGCAAAACCAATAATTTGGACACAATATTTTAAAGGATAATCTGAATACAAGAACAAGTAATTAAGTCAATACCTGGAAGACTCTTTCCACTGATTGATGCATGCAACTTTAAACCCCAGACTTTCCTGCAGTCATCCATCCAATGAGAATGAAGAGCGTCTGCTGGAATGGAGGCCTATGAATGTCCCAAGAAGATGAATAAGATGTGTGAGGTCTCTTGTAAAATAAAAAATCAAGGTATAAACAAATAGAATAATCACAGAAAGATATAAAACCAAATGAACCCACCTCGATTAAAGCTACCTGTGCTTTAAGTAGCTCAATTCTTGCAGGTTTGGAGAAGTTTTAACTTACAGGCATTACTATGCCCACCTTTTTCCATTTTTTCTTCACAATATATTACATGTTCAGAGAAGTTCTGATTAATATTTGACACAACCAAAGTTTGATGGCAGCAAGGGCAATGATGATCGCCACAGTCGTAGGTAGAACTGCAGCAAGTACAAAGGCCCAGCAACTCAGAGCATCGCTTTTTTGCATGCTTCACAGCATATAACACTGATGTACTTGCGCACTCTTTCCCTAACCAGTGAAATCAAAAGTAGAAGATTCACTTGCAGATTTCCCTAATTCACTCTTTCACTTGAAGTTTTCTTTCTTATTGTATCTTTGTAGGTTGTTTCCACTCTTTTCAATATAAAATGCAAATGAGATTCTCTTATTCCTCGAGTATCTAACGATAACAAAAGTGCATCAAAAGCCTGCACACAATGGATGATAAGAAAATAATGAAGTTAGAGCTAATGACATGCATAAGAGTTGAATAACACATATTCCTTGATGAATTTACCTCACTGGTGTCAATAAGTCCCCAACAACCATCTTGAGATTAAAAAAAAATCCACCCTGATCCAGGATCATTCTTAGGTGATGTGACAAACTGCCAATATCAATTACGCCTCCAGTCCTGGCCAAGAGGCAAGGACCTGTATACATACATATCTTCAGCCTTATGACTGATACAGGATTTCAACTCAGTTTGAGATTTCTCAGGATCCACATATCCATATTGCTGAACGTGTATCTTATCACGCGCAATGTCCAGACCACCTATACTGGCATGATAAGCAAAGAAATTTTGTGGATCGGTCGCAACTTCCTGCTTTGTTGTTGAAGGTTTTAGGGAAATATCATTCGCACCATCTTTGTCATGATGCAATGGGCTCTGATGGCCTGTTGTGCCACAACCTATATTTGCCTCACTTTTAGAAAAATTGAATATGGTGCCCTGCTAATAAAGTCATCTTTCATTAGCCTCTTATCTGATTGAACCTCAACCCATTTGTTTTTAAGACAATTAGCTGCCTCCAACCGCTCCTAAATAGTACAAACAATATGATCAACAAAACAACTAAAAAAAAATCACATACAAATAAAATATTCAAACCTCCAGAACGACCCTATTAGATTTCCCATCTGTTGCCACACCTCTAATGCAACAAGATCAGTAAGGCATTCCTCAAACTGTCAGATCAGAATATTCTCCTTCGGTTAGCCCTCGAACCCATGGCTCACCAGCACTGCTTTCATCAATTTCAGCCCCTTCAAAATCCACATTGTGAGTGTTCTAAAATTTTTCTGCAACATCAAGGACTTGGCCATTGACACCATGCAAAATGCTTGCACCATTGAAACCGTGAACAGATGATGAAGGACATTTTGCAAAATCTTTCTGCTTTTTACCATCAGGAGAAGCTTCCACATGCTTGGCTATTTTTTGCTTAGTTTTTTCCCTTGAACTGCATCATCAACTTCAGGGTCTTCAGCATATTCACTGTCAAAATCCTCCTGCCCGTCAACATCTTCAGGAGATTCAGAGTCTTTATCTGCTCCTTCAGAATTTGAATGCTCATTTTTAAATATTTTCAATCTCTCTCTAGCAACTGCAAGGATGGCCTGAGCATCATCAGGATCCTTTCTGTATGGAGCACGGACACAATATGTACAAGGTGCCATTCTTTCAAAAAGAAGAGTATCTCTAGACAATGCTGCACCAATGGATGCCTCCGGTGTTTTGCTTGTTGTCAAGTCCTGGAGTCCAGATTTCTTGAATAAAGAAGTGAACATAAATCGATCTGACTCTTTGAATGGTTGATGCTTACTAATTTACAAAGATACGTACATTGAAAAAACAAACACATAAACAAGTAGTGAAGAACAGTCAAAAAAGGAAGTTTTACCTGTATTCTGTCAGCAACTTCTAATACCGTAAGTCCTTTCTCACCTTCAAAAGATAAAAACATAAAATGCTGAAAATTTTACAGTGCCTGGGTCAATCGATGCCTAGACCTCCGATTATGGGTATAGCCTTTTTCTCGCATCAAGGCCACTGAATTTTCAGCAGCAGCACCATCGCACAAAATAGAAATAGTGCTTTCACCATCACGGCCCTACAATAAGAAAAAAAAATCATAAGCTTTAGTTCAGGTCCTTTAATGTATTCAATATGTTTCTTTAGGTCACACCAAACAGCATTCAGTAGTATCAGAGAATTGAGGAAAGAACAAAATCCTCTTGAGAGATAGAGATCGTTTTCATTACAACAATAAAAAACAAAAAATGAAATCAAGTAGAAAAGAAACAACTGCATAGGGTTAGAGGATGCTCAATATCCCAACTCAAACAAATGTGAAAAGAAAGAAGGTTTCATTTTCAGTCACATTATAGTATTTCAATTTTAAACATACTATTCCATAATGGCTACTCATTAGCTTTAAATGTCTGTGGGTAGAGCCACTCTTAAACCCCAAAGACTATCTTTCAAAATAGCAGAAGGAAATTAGCAGGGTCTCTCATCTAAATAACCCCACTTTTTTCCTTATCTCTTTGCACCGCACAAATGACTTGTATATCATAAATCAGCCACCTACAAGGTGGCCCACCCACTGTCTTCCAACACAGACAAGATAAATTGGGAAAACTAATAGGTACAGCAAACCCTGGATCTACTACCATCTACTTTTTAGTGAAGATTCTCCGCCAACATCTTCAATAGCTGAAACTTCAATCACCGTGCCTCATTTCACCCCCAACTAACTGCCATCTAACTTTAGGCATGAAGAAAACAGTGGACCAAATGAATCTCACCTCATTATCACCACGTAAATATACTCCTTCAGGTGGCCTTTTCTTCAATTGAGGCCAAATCCTGCAGAGTGCTAAATGTCGCAATACTTCAGGCCAGGTTGCCAGACTCAGATGACACTGCCAGCTCCTAATATTAAAACCCCAAGCATATGCCTACCAAAAATATAAAATATAAATAGGCAATAAATAACATTAATAAGAAAGTGAAATTGATAATGCATATAATTAGAATATTAGTGACAGAGAACCCCTTCAACAATCTGTGGGTGTCCACCTCCAGAATTAGCAGCGCCATTTTGATTGGCCCCCGAACCAAGTTGAGCTGTTCTAGAAACATCTTCAATATCTTTTATGATTGATTTAAGAAGAAAAAATATGTATTTCACCTAACAACCTTGGATCCTGAATGGAAATAAGAAATTCATAAAATGTTATTCCAAAGTCCACACACAAGACATCAAAATCTGACTCACATAATCATGCAATGCTTGAACAAGCTTATCAAGGGTGCATGGCCAAAGCTCCAATACATCAGTAAATGTGATTAAAAACCTCCAAACCTGTGAATTCCAAAAGAAAATAACAGAAACAAAAGCAACGAGAACAAGATTACTTCATTCCATAGACAAAATAAAACAAAAAGGGACAGTAAGGTGAGAAATACGAGTGAAGGTTCTGATAGTACCATTAGCAATTTCCCAACATTTTCCTCAGAATCACTCCAAGGCTTGCCTCTGAAAGGCTTCTTTAACTGCACTGCCTGGGGAGGAAAAGAAGGCAGGGAATCTACAAGAAAGATGAAGGTCAAACCTTTATTAGGAAAATCTCCATACGGCAGCATGTATTCAATCTTAGAAAACAAGGTAAAGAACAAAGAAGGATAAATAAAAATACCAAATAATCTTGCTACCTTCAAATGATTAAAGGTTTTGCAGTGTTTCACAATCTAAAGAAAGTATTGAAGGAAGTTTCATGTTTGAAGCAGCCAATTCCATCAACTCCAACTGTTCGTCCTCAATGAGCTCCACGGATTCTCTAGCTATCTTGCGAGCAGAAGCCCTCTCATAGGCTGCTTTTAGTTTTGCTGCTTCTTTCTGTCTTATTTGTTCTTCTTTTTGTCTTAATTTCTCAGCCTAAGGAAAAAAGTGTCTTCCTTAAAAATATGTAAAAGAAATAGAATTATATGGTCCTTGCCTTGAAAGGTATCTTCCCTAGCTTACCCCATGAATTTTTTTCTGCAAAAGTTTCTCTAGCCTTTCAAGTTCACGCTTCTGCTCCCTCTGGATTCTTACCTCTCCCCGTTACCTATTACACATCAGCCTCTCTTCCTCGCACCTTGTCTATCACGGTCAAACCTCTCCATTTTTCTTTGCATTTGCTCTTCACTCTAAAAGTTCAATAACTCATATGTTAATTACAAAATCCAACACAAGAATTCTGCAAATACAACCTTCCAAGAAAAATTGAATACCTTTTGCCTCAAAATTTTTGCCTTTCAATCTCTTTTCTTATTCTTTTTTTCATGAGCTTCAACTTCCTTTTGTATATGTGCTTCATCCTTCTGCTCATTATTATTAGTTCCAAAAAGGGTCATAAAATATAACACGATTAAACCAAAATATGTTAGGAAGTAGTCACAACAGTTCATGAAAATACCTTCTGCTTCCTCTCCATTTGAGAAGAATCTTCCTCATGGAGCATTTGGTTATCAGAAGGCAGAAGAGGAGCCTCCAAGCACATGAGCTTGTGGGAGACAAAAGGTGCATCTGATCCTGTAATGGTGAAAATGTTTTTTGTGCGGAAAGCCTTCATTGTCCTCCAAAGGAAAAAGTTTGGCCTTGCCGAGGGTCTTGTGGCAGAACACTGATACCAGATACTGGAGTTTGATAGCCATATCCCCCAACCACTTGATGGGTTCCGTGGTAATTAGACCCTCCGGAAGGCATGGAAGCAGCCCCGGATGCCTTGGGCTCAACTAAAGATTCAGAAGAGTGAGATGCACCAACTTTCTCATATGAATCAGCTCTAGTGCTTGGCTGTTCAGGAAGAAACTGATATTCTTGCAGAAGCCTTTGACAATTCTGAGGATGGGGCTCTCCTACAGAAGAATCTTCGTCATGGAACATTTGGTTATCAGAAGGCAGAAGAGGAGCCTCCAAGCACATGATCTTGTGGGAGACAAAAGGTGCATCTGATCCTGTAATGGTGAAAATGTTTTTTGTGCGGAAAGCCTTCATTGTCCTCCAAAGGAAAAAGTTTGGCCTTGCCGAGGGTCTTGTGGCAGAACACTGATACCAGATACTGGAGTTTGATAGCCATATCCCCCAACCACTTGATGGGTTCCGTGGTAATTAGACCCTCCGGAAGGCATGGAAGCAGCCCCGGATGCCTTGGGCTCAACTAAAGATTCAGAAGAGTGAGATGCACCAACTTTCTCATATGAATCAGCTCTAGTGCTTGGCTGTTCAGGAAGAAACTGATATTCTTGCAGAAGCCTTTGACAATTCTGAGGATGGGGCTCTCCTACAGAAGAATCTTCGTCATGGAACATTTGGTTATCAGAAGGCAGAAGAGGAGCCTCCAAGCACATGATCTTGTGGGAGACAAAAGGTGCATCTGATCCTGTAATGGTGAAAATGTTTTTTGTGCGGAAAGCCTTCA
>JAVDBV010054703.1:0-14734 GCA_032619315.1 Piper longum
GCCAATTCCAGCGCCGATTCGGCCCAGAAATCGGATTAGCTCGGCGCCGATCCGATTTAAATCGGCCGAGTCCGATCCGACTCGGCCGATTTTCACAACACTGCTCTAAAGTACTGCAAGGTACTAGTCAGAGCTACATCAGGAAAAACTATCTCGATAGTGTGAAATAGTTTTTCCTCATGTAGCTCGCAGTGAGATAGTTTATTGTGAGATCCCCCAACTTAGTCTCATATCTAATATTTACTCGGATAAAATCTTATTTATAAGTGATGATGAACTATAGTCTTTAACTTGGTCAACCACTTTTAAAAAAAATGACTTAGGCCTCATTACATCGCAATTTGGCTGTGTTGTTACACATAATATCATATCAATCTGGTTCCATATTAGATAATGAATTAGACTAAGGATGTTAATTAGGCTGCAGGTTACGGGCCAAAAAAAGTTGTGGATCAAGACTAGCAACAGGGCAAGTATAGGAATATCAATGATAAAATTTTATAAGTTGAATGGATTGTGAGTTCCAGTAACTTAGTCTCACTTCTAATATTTACTTAGATAAAATCTTGTTTATAAGTAAGAATAAACTATAGAACTTTAACTTTGTTAATTACTTTTAAAGAAATGACGTAAGCCTATTACATTACATTTTTAGCCGGATCGTTATAGTATTTAACTACTTAAGTGTGTTTAGTTAATTGTGTTTGAAACGAGGTGTAAATGATCATTTTAAAAAAGACAAGGGTGAAGGTGATACTTTGTCCTTAGTGATTTTTAATCTTACTTACTCGCCACATTTGGCCTTATTCACATTACAATCATGGGACTTTTAGGTGATGTAAAACCAAATTACCCTTGTTCTCAAAATGTTAGTTTGCCCTGTCCCAGGAAAAAATGTTTCACCAGCAAAAGCGCTACCGTGGCCAGTTTGGTCAAGGTGCCACCCATCCCCCATCAACCAGGTTTCTGGTCATTCTTAAGAAAAATTACGATATTTCCCGAAACAGGGCCTTCGTTACAAAATTACCACAATAAAGTTCTTTTCCTCTCAGTGAATTATCCTCCCGCGGGAGATGTCGTCTCCAGCAGTCCAGATCTGGTTAAGTCATCTCCCCGGCCAGAACTGGGAAGAGTCCCCAAACTCTTTGCCAGCCACTGTCAGTGTTTTCGCCGGAAACACAAATTTTTATTTTTACAAGCTGAAACGAGGAAGCCGAACCAATATTTTGAGCAAGGAACTCTAAATCATCTCAAAAGTTCCCATCGGGAATCTGTAATGAAAAACCCTGGACGTGGCGGATTTGCAACGTTGGGGGCAAGATATGTAAAAGCGAACAAAACATGGTTTCAGGATACATTACGCTTTCCGAAGTGATGCGGACTCCTGTATAGATTAATTAGACATCATCTAAGGCCAATGTAAAGACCATCAATAACATCATTTTTGTTTTCATTCTCGTTACATGCCACTATTCACAAGCATTAATATTTTTCAGTAGTTCGGAAATCAATAATTCCATCCTTTTCTTATACATTGGCATGTAATGATCCTGTATCATAGTCTGCGAAAGATGAATCTTACTGTATAATTCCCTAGGCGTCTGGTAAACACCCACATTCTCAGAAATTGCATCATTTTCGACCGAATTATACTCGTTTCGTGGCAGAGCGACCATATGCAAAATCTTACCTGGAGGGTAAAATTTGTGACAATCGTTGGCATTTGTTGTGGTTAAACTTTCGACTTCTATGGCATTGGCTATAACCACATTTTCTTCCTCTGTAATTTCTCTTGCTACTTGGGCTTCTTCACGAGCCTGGGCTTCCAACTCATCATCTTGCCTGTGAAGCTCCTTTTCAAGTTCATACCACAACTCGCCTTCACTCATATCTTCAACAGAGGAAAGATCCAAAAGATGATCTGCTGGGATATTGGCTTCGCCATCACCATCATCTGTATAGTTGATTTTACTTGTTTCCAATAAATTAGCAACCGCCTCAACTGTAACAAAGCTTCTATTTTTTTCAGATATTAAGCAAGCATCTGATCCTCCACATTCCCCTTCTTCAATATTTACAGCGGGTTTAACAGTCCGCCGGCGGGCACTCATGCAAGACCATGAAGAAGAAGATGCTCGAGCTCTAACAACAGCCTGTGCCACATCTTGTGCACGTTTCATTAGACCCTGTCCAAGAAAGATGGAAATATCATCATCACCCACCATTTCTCAAATAATTGAAAGTTGGATATTCAAGAGCAGAAATACAAAATAGTTGTGTATTTCTTATCCCTATGAAATTTGAAGAAATTGCTTAAAAGACTTCATGACTACACAAGTAGGATTTTAACCACAGAGGAAATTTCATCACTGGGACATTTAGGATAGAAAAAGGGCCTCTAAACAGGGGGCTTCACCTGAATCCAACATATCCTACACTTCCATATTTACCACAAAAGCATCGTAGTTATAATGAAAGATGACTTTGTGAACTAAAGGATGGGTTCTACCAAGATCAATGGAATCTTTTCTAAAGAAAGGACACACTTTTTACCCGAGAAGGCCTGTAAATATAACACTAATTTTTGTCAAATTCAAAACTTCTAATAGAATTTATATAGTCACTATAAATAGAGGACCATCTTAAGTGCTGCTGTAGAAAAACAAAACACTTCACAGCCCATATAGACAGCACACTCTATTTTTATCTTCTAAAGGATGTGTATGCGCATAGGAGGACCATTGATCACTCACAAAGTTTGCCATTGTCACTCACAAAGTTTACCATTGTTACATGCTTGTCATTCTTGGACAAGTTCAGAATAAAATTTCATTGACCTAGAAATGGCTGTATGGGGTGAAACAAGCCAAAGACAATAGTTAGGTTTGTATAGACACAAAGAATGGCAGATGAATGTTAAGGACACAAAATACCCCTTAACTCTGTCCTCCACTCATGACCACTATTCCTCACATTACATGTCCAACTATTTCTACAACAATGAAATAGATTTTACCTCTGAACCAGCGGAGATAGGCCGAAATACTGATCCAGCACTCATAACCCTTGCCCTGGCACTGGCAAAAGATGGCATGTGAGACCCCAATGCAGAGGCAGAGCGATAAACAACATTCAAAAATCTTGTATGCTCAACTTGATCACGCAGGTCATCCAACCATGAAGATGCTTTCACCTTCAGGAAAAATCAGTTCCAAGGTTAAAAATCCAACGGAGTTGCTGGACAAAAAGCTTACAAATAAGTATATCCCATACAAGTAGGACAATAGCTTTTGTAGGAATGGAGGGAAAATAATTAAAGAAAGTTCAAGAGTTGAGACTTTCACCACCAGTACAGTGGTTGCACTTTCCCCCCTATATGTTAACATGAGCAAAAAAATACAATTAGCTGATCCTGAAGTGATGGTTTCGCCCAATTAGTTCAGGAAAAACCCGCCATGATACGACTTGAACATCTTTATTTTGGTTCGTAGTTTTTAAAATCCTAAGCAGCAAACTGGGACAAGTTGTTAATATCAATTGCTTACAAAAAGAACAAAGACTTTTACTAAACTAAGAAAGTGTAAATATTCAGGTACAATGCCCAAAGAAGACATGAACTCCACCTCAGAACGAAGTTCATCCACAGAAGATGTGGACAATGTGGGAACCAAATCAGAACCATTAATTACTGAGGTTATAAAATCTTTTCCAGACTCTGCTAAATCCCATGTCATGCAAGCAGCTGTAATGAAAATGGTAGCCAATGTCAAGTAAGAATCACAAGAAAAAGTGAGTGAAATAAAACATTGCTCTTAAGGGGAAAAGAAGGAAAACAGAACGGTGAAATTCATACAATAAATATTCTGATAATAAGCCCTTTTTCTAGAGAAAATGATGTAGTACACGTAAAGGGCCTATTAATGCAGGGCATACAGTAGTATTTTTTATTTAAGAGTTTACTCTACTTTTATTATTTAAGGGATTTATATGTAATTTTCATATTTTATTTTTAGATTGTTTTGAGAATATTTTTATTATTTATAAGTAGATGCCTATAAATTAGATGCTAATCTCATTGTACGTAGAATGAGTTTTTGATGTTGAATTGATTTGGCTGTGTGCCTTTCATCTATTTAGGTTTTCTTCTTTAGTTTTGATTTTTATTTTGAAGAGTAGTCTATAATTTAGATCATCCCCTTTCCTTTTTCTGTATCAATTGGTGGTCTTTGACAGCATAAAGAATCTATAAAGATGAGAGCGTCTTTGACAACATCCATTGAAGGCCGTTCCCATCCCTCTGTGCTGCTGTTTCTCTTGTGGAAAAAACACAATGGCCGCATGCCAATCATTTATCCTTTGGGAGGCCAATTCCCACCACCACGCTAATCACTGAACCCATCCACAGCCAATCACCACCATTAGCCCACTACCATCCCTGACCAACCATTTCTTCCTAGCCTCCATTCCGTTTCACGTTCACAGCCGCTCAAATCTCCCACTCCAGCGGTGAAACTAGATATAGAAGGCATTTGGTTTTTTGGGTAGGCTGTCACACACCTTCACTGGCCTTTGGTCGCCATCATATCTTTTAATTTTTTTCCACAGTTGCCACACTAGGAAGAAGCAGCGACTTGATCTGATTTTTGGTTCACATATTTCCCTTTGCACAGCTTTCAGTTTTCAGAATAGCCGTTATGGGTCATTCTTCCAGCCGTTATGCTACAAAGTGCATTAAGTTGGTCAATATTGGTATTTCTCTCATATCAAGTATTGTCCAAGGGAAAAGCAACTCTTTTTGGTTCCAAATTCCCTTATGGTGTAATGAATTTCCATCTTTGGCCATAGCAGGCATTCAATGCGGGAATTCAGATTCACATCCTAGACATTTGATTCTATATTTCTGAAATTGGCAGGAATTGGCAGAAAATTCAGAAATATGGCAAGAAAATTTTGAAAATTGGTAAAACAAATCCAATGGTTTCTCAGATTCATGATGATTCTTTTGAAGCTTGGATTCCAGGGAGCAAATTTCTACAAATGGTGTTATTCATAGATACAAGGGTTACAATTATTTAAAATTTTAAATGTAGTATAAACTTTATATTTAAATCTACCGTTCAAAAATTAATTCCAGTTATAATGTCTTTATTGCACCCTCATTTCTTATATGGTTCAATCCAAGTTAGAGAGCATTGTGAAGTTACATTTTCTCTTAGAGATTGTTATGGCTTAGTTTGATATTGTTCTAATGAATGCTTGTCATATGTTACTGGTCATCCACGGTTTAATGATAATAAATTTCAATCCAAAAGTGCATTGCATGTTTAATTCTTTTATTTGTTGATACAAGAAACATAATTTGTGTGCTTGCATTAGACGCAATTTTTCGGAAAGGACTTCAAAATATTCATAAGTCCTTCAGAGAGAGTTTATTCTCCAAGTCTAAATCAACCCAATGATGTGCCTATTGTTGCTTCTTCCATTTGTACATCTACTATTATCGGTGTTGGTGTTCCCACTTATTGTTTACATGAGCAGAGTTTATAACATCAGTCTACACCTACCACATCATGTTAGTTGCATATCACTGATATTGCATTAGTGAGTTTAGATTCTCTTGAGCCAGAACAATCTTCAGCTATTCCCCTTGAGCATGCGACATCTAAACCTATTCGTATTCATGATGTGCCAGACGACATGGATGTTCCTAAATTAGTTCAATGGTGATTATTGATGACAGCAATGACATCGATGATATTGCTAATTATCATATAGCTGATGATATTATTGGTTGTGTTGATGGTGACATGGTACACACTAAGCAACATGACTTGATTACACTTGACGTGCATGTTGGACCACCATTATTATACCCAAAATTTGGTCTACTTATTGGAGTAGATCCTATTTTCCTGTGGTTGATATTGATTATTCCCAAGTAATATACAGAAGTTAATTCTCGATATTTGGGTTGAGCGTCATTGGAGTGATTGGATAATACAAATCTCAACCAACTATCATTATGACACTTGTGATTATTTATCGTTACCTTGAATTGGGGCATTATTTTATGGTGATAGGCACAATGTGGTTCTTGAGATGCTAATAATTTTATTAGATTCCGACTCATATTGTTTCTTCAACTTGCTATGATGCAAAACTTTAGGATGAGTTCTTTTCAACCTAGGGAATCTGATGTTAGGCATCTAGTAGTATTTAGTATTTAAGAGTTTTATCTACTTTTATGATTTTAAAGATTTATATGTAATTTTCGTATTTTATTTTTAGGATATTTTTGAATATTTTTATTAGGGTTTCATTAGTGTGTCTATAAATAAGAGACTAATCTCATTGTATGTTGAATGATTTTTTTATGATGAATTGATTGGGTTGTGTGCCTTTTATCTATTTAGGTTTTTTCTTTAATTTTTATTTTTATTTTTGGGAGTAGCCTGTAATTTAGATCATCCCATTCCTTTTTCTGCATCACCTACTCTTTCTCACACATGATTAACTTCATCTTTATCCATTTATTTAGATAGTTAAACTAATATCTTTCATTAGTTAATGAGTCATCAATAATAAGTTCTTAATAAGCTATACTAATGCATTATAAACACTTATTTTCCTCTTCCTCTTTAAAGATAGATTATTGTATTATTATTATTATTCTCTTTGAGACACTATCAATAAAATTTTATAATAAAAGTATACAAGGCACCATCATAGATTAAGATACTAATTGTTATTAATCATACTGTTTACTCAACGCATGTTCCTTATTATAGTTTATCTAGGAATCTTATTGTGAGTCATGTTATTTTGGGAATCCTTTATTCTAGCCATAATAGGCTCCCACTTGTATTAGAACTTTCATTTTAGTCTATAAATGTTGCATCAAGCCTTCCATATAGATTTTGTTGTGATGAAATAAAGTATTTGCTTTTGGCCATCTTGCTCTTTTTAGTATAAACAAAAAATGCAATTAAAATAGCCTACTGCAACATCTGCAAGGTGTAAGAAGCAGATATAACAGCCATAAATTAACGTATGATCAGAATCTTTATTTTTGTATATTAAAAAAAAACCTGGAGCGAATGCTACACAAATCGTGGAACAGAATTCTTTGCGTTCTCTTAAAATATATGTTAATATGGCTGCAGTACCCCCTCCAAGAGAATGGCCGACAATCTAACAAAACATAACCAATCAAGTAATGAGCAGAAGTGGCTGGGTAATATTCACACTCTAGCGCAGCTAGCTTCCATCTTGGTTAAAACCAACTAAATTATGATAGAGGAAAAAAACCATGGCATAAAATTTTTCATACAATGATGTAAAGCAATCAAATAGGAATGAACAAATACATGCAAAATGCAACATAGTCTTCATTAATTAAGTTCATGCTGAATTTAGCTCCTATTTCAGATTGTATGAGAATCCAAATAATTTGAACAACACTGGCATCATGATACAGTGCAGCCACCTGTACCCAGCCCTCAAGGCAATGGCCCATTTTTTAGTCAAGTACAAACACCAACAGGAAGGAAGAAAAAGTTATTCAAGAAGTTCCTTGAATTTGAAGAAGTCTTGTCTATGTGGAAATCAAAGTTCAAGTTACCACAGAATTGCTCTCGAGTAGTTACCATTTAACACTCTCCTTTTATCTCGGAATTTCCTTCTTCTTTCAGGTTTTGTAGTAAAGTTAAATTAACTGTTTGCTCACATTACTGCAATCCGTTTATTAGTCATTAGTGAAGACCATTTATTGTTTTTCATTAATCAAGACAAGCAACATTTTCTTTTCAAAATAGATCTTCTCTTCTTGTTTGATTTCGCTACTTGGTTGGCTACCACTAAAATGCAGATTATGAACCTAAATTGGCAATCCTTTTTCAGCATGAGATCAAATGCACCAACCATAGATCATTTGCACATAATCGGTACATCTTTTCATACAAGTGACTACGGTGTCAGTTCGGCTATAAAAACTGTCAAAGCATCTTCAGGACTACAACAAATCATGGTACTGTGCCCAATAATATTCTTAGGAGGCAATGTTTTGGCACTTTAAAGATTGTTAATAAACACCAGAAAAATAAGTATACGGAGATTATATCTATAATTTCTAGATGTCGCAAATAAAAACATGTTAATAACTAAAACAAAGATAGAGCAGGCACTTTGTAATAGTGAAGCCATGCATTGTTAAAAATACAGGGCCAAACACCTGTCCAAGTATTACAACCGGGTACCTACTGAATAGAGTTCATAGTTATCAAACTGTCTTCTCTAAGAATAGTAACCATAAAAAGTGAAGTCTATATGTCTGGTTTGATTGGTGCATTCAAAACTATTAAAAGAGAACACTATAAACCCAGGGCCAGTTGAAGCAGCATCCAGCCAAAATTATTAAGAAACTACATTTTTGTCCCAGTCTCAGTGGTCTTAATCCCAATAGCCAATGCACTATTAGACATTTATGTTTAATTGCGACATACTTCATAGAAGATCTAAATAAACATCATCATCACTCTTGACAAATGAAGCTTAAGTTACACAGTTATACCTACAGTGGATAATAAGAAATGAGTTACTAAATTCCTGCCAAAAAAGTAACAAAACACAAGGGATATGAATTTCCACCTTGACTTTGTAGTCTGGATGTTCATTCACTGCTTTGAGTAAGCAAGGAATGGTAAGATTCATAATCCAACGTGCTGCTGCAACCATTCCACAATGAGCATACCCTAAAATCAAATTGCTCACTCCACCTTCATGTAAGAGCAGATGATGGAATGGAACCACAGCACCAGTTGCTGCAGTTAAGGTATCCTTTTTGCTGTGAGTTCCACGTATAAGCAAGAAAAAACATTTTGAGTTGTGATCACGTAAAATTGTGAATGCAGGCTTCAAAATCTGCAAATAACCCTTATCTAAATGAGAAATATCAGATGTCACTACCCAGATCACATAACCCATAGGTAGACTTTACCCTAAACACGTCGTAGCATTTGGCCAATAAGAAATGTAGTATTAGCAGTATAGTAACATAATTGCAATGCAGGAATTAAACTAGCTCATCTTGGTATCATGACTATTCAATTCAAGTTTCAATGTAGCCTCACCTAAGTAAACTTCTACGCTCTATGTTCCCACGTCCAATTCACTCTTTAAGTTATAAGTTCTTCCATTTTATACCTTTTAAATCTGATGTTTTCATATATATACATATATATATATATATATATACATATATATATATACATATATATATATATACATATATATATATATATGTATATATATGAAAACATCAGATTTATATGGGGGAAAATATTCCATGCACTTGAAGAAATGCCTCCATAATAGTAATATGATGCATCAAACTAAATAGTGCAGGAATCTCAGATATAACAGGTAATGCATTGCTTGAATATAGGAAGTATATAAAGAAAACAGATCACACTTTTTGACTCAAACTAGACAATAATAGAATTATCCAATATGTTGCTACTTTCAAACAGACACGTCTAAAATAAATATACCAAATGCAAGTTCTGTTAGATGTAAGCAACGGGTAGATTGGTTTGAATAACATACCCCTGCCTTTGGTTCTTGAAGAATAACATCGTCTTGTGTATAACCAGCTGATTCTAAAAAAACTGGGAAGGGCTTCTTTGAAAACAGCATACAATGGTTGAGCAACTTCAAAAAATGAACCATATCTGCAAGGACTTCAGGGCCAATCAATTGCACACAATTCTCCCCAGCATAGACACTATCCGCGTGAAGGTTTCCCTACAAAAATGGAATGCATTATAATCGGCATTACAGCCAATTCGTGAACAAGGAGCGAAAACAAAATCACTTTTTTTTCTAAACGAAAAAAAGGGAAAAAGTTATAATGATACAACACAACCCAAGAACAAGTTTTGGCTACGGTTTTTGTTCTAAAATTTAAAAAAAAAAAAAGATTGGATATTCAATCACTGCAACAACCATCTCAAACACTGAACAATTGCAATAACCCGAATTCCACACAGATCAAAACGAAGGTAAGGATTACCTGCCGCCGCAGTAAGTAGTTAATCCCAAAAGCCAAATCCCCGATCGGCCATTTCCCCAAAGTCTCCGAATACGTGAACCTAACGATCTCCGACAAGGTCGCCAACGTCTCCAGCCACGTCGCCGGTGCCTGCGCCGGCCGCCGTAAGATCCTCCGCCTCCCCGCCCGGCCCGCCCTCGCTAACTCGTCGCTGTCCACATCGGCGTCTTTCTCCCTCGCCGACGATGACACCCGTCGGGTGATCAAGAAGTAGAGGACGATGGCAACCCCCGCCGCCGTCGCCATCGCCGACGCCATCGCCATCCCCGCCGCGGAAGCCGCCGCCTTTACATCACCGAGCGGCGATCGCCGCGCCTGGCACGAAAAAGGTTTCTTGTTGTTGGGCAGAGGAATTAGAATATGCTTCGTTGCTTTGTTTGAACTGCACAAAAGCTGTTCTCCTAAGACCTAACAACAATCATAATTTGTGATTTTAATTAATTTTTAAAAAATTAATTACATTTGATGTACTAAGAACTCAATACTTGGCTAAGAATATAACAAGGAAATCAGCTTACTAAAATACAAAAAAAATCTAAAAATATAATAAAATTACCAAGGCGGGTGATATGGGTTCAAATTTTGGAAACCTTAATTTATTTAAAAAATTATAATAAAAATATGTTTTACCCTAAAAGCTCACAAATTCAACCCTGTTTAACAACTTCTAATTTTCTTGTAACAATAATCTTTCATGTTGTCTAGAAAAAATATATAATAAAATAATTAAATAATTATAATTCATATTTTATTCTCATAAAAAATAGTTTTAATGTCAATTATATTTTATATTTAAGATATTAAATTATTATAATCTATCTCATTATTTAATAAAAATTTATATGTAAGAGTATAATTTATTTGATATAAATTGCACATGACATAAAATATTGCCTAATTAGGTTCAAGTCATATTCTTAAATAAGTGATTAGTGATATTATGGGCTCTAAATGTACTTACAGCTAAGTTGTCTAGAAGGTCTATTTGTTTTCTTTTTTTTTCAACTTTCATTTAATAGTGTTAATGAAAGGGTTAAGATCCAAGGTAATATAATTTGTCTTATAACCATAAATTTAAGGCTAAATTTATTTTTTTTATACTTGATTAACTAATGTGTCCTTATAAAACTACGAACCAATATGTCATGCTAGGTGTATATTTAAGACATACTTTAATTTTATAAATAAACAATCGTGTTAAATAATGTGATAAATTATAATCATAAAATATGTGAAAGATAGATTTTAAGTTTAATGATAGATTGTAATCAAATAAGAAGTTGAATTGCAATAATTTGTTTTATTAATAATAGTAGATGTTTTATGCTCTCCTTTACAACAATTAATTAATGAATACGCTTTCAAAAGTAAATAATACTGAACTTGTGGACTATGCACACTGAATTTATAATTGGCAAAGGTATATTTGGTTTTTAACTACATTTTAAAATTAAAAATAAAATTATCTATTAGGTATTAACAATGTATTTTGTCATTTAATTATAAAATACCGTGATTTAAAAAAACAAAATACTGATTTTTTGAAATTTAAAATTTAAAAAACCGAATCTAAGATGACATAACAAATGTAAATTTAATGGGTTTGAAGACATAGTCATTTATGTTGTATACATATTAGGATTGGGCTGTACGGTACGTCACCGTTTATTTAGAAAGTAGTTTTTTGTGGAATTGAGATTATTTAAAGTTATATTAGTTTTTTTTTGTTTTTTTGCCAAAACTAAATAACTTAATAATGCTTGATTCAATAAAGATTTAGATTTGAAGTTTTCCCTAAAACTGAATAAATAAAGTTTAAATTTCCAATTGTTTGATTTTGCTTGACACAAAGTTCCATATTTTTAATAGAAAAACTAAAAGTTTACATTTATATTATATTATATTTAAAAAATAAACTCAAATAAAAATTAAAGAGGCTTAGTAATAGTTACAAATAAGAATATAAAGTTTTAATAACTATTTTATTAAATCGAGATAACTTGGATAAGAAGGTGAAATTTTAATATTCATATAAACCATTGTTGCAGGAATCGGCCGATTCTGAGTGGAATCGGCCGATTTAAATCGGATTGGTACGTTGCCGATCCTATTTTGGGGTCGAATCGGTTAACCCCGAATCGGGCTCGGAATCGGGCGATTTACCCTGATTTCGACCGATTTAAATCGGAATCGGGTTAAATTGATTTTTTATGATAAATTATTAAAATATCTTTAGTTTTATATTAAATAAATTATTTATACATAAGTAAAATAGGAATTAAATGTTAATAATGACCAAAATGCCCCTAACATACTAAAATATCATCAGTTTTATATTAAATAAATTATTTATATATAGATAAAATGAGAATTAAAACTTAATAATGACCAAAATGCCCCATTTATCCTCTCTCCACCGCATGTGCCCATTCTCTCCGACAGTCGGCAGGGGGATGGGTCAGAATGGTCGGCCGGCAGGACGAGGCTAGCGGGGTGGGTGCACGGGGCCGCCCGGGGGCGTTGTCGGTGGGAGGAGGCCGGGACGTGTGTTGCCAACGGAAGGAGGTGGGGCGAGGACCAGGGGGGTGGGAGGCAGGCAGGGCGGCGGGCGGCGGCAACGGTGGTGAAGGGGTGGAAGTGGGGGAGAAGGGGTGGTATTTTCGTAATTAAAAATTGACTCGTGTCCGACTCGAGTAAAAAATAATAATTAATTCCAAATAATTTTAAAAAAATCCGGAAAATATTAAAAAAAAATTATAAATTATAATAACACAATAATATCAAAATAACATTAATATCAAATTTTTTTATATAACCGATTCGGACTAATTCCGATTTAGACCGATTCTTAAACTGATTCAGGAAAACCGATTTTTGGCCGATTTAAACCGATTCCGATTTTTTGAAAAACCGATTCCGATTCCAATTCTGATTTATGTAACCATGATATAAACAATACAATAGAGATTAAATTAACTCGAAAAAAGAAAAAAAAATCAATTTGGATTATGAAGTCGGGAGAGATAATCAGGGCCCAATGAAATGTTATAAGTGGGCCAAAAATGCAGGTCCAGTTGCTCAAACATGACCATGTTTTTTTCCATACTTTTGGGGCAAGTACAGGACGGCCAAAAAGTATGAAACGAACAAAAGTGGTCGGCTTTGGGGAAGGAATTGATAAACTATTTAATGATAATAGGGAGAAATTAAAAAGCAGAACTACTAGTTTACTAGAAATAAGATGTGGGTCTGCCGCCCTCAATTATTTAATTTAACACCCACATTTATTGTAAAAAAAAAAAATCACAACGCATTTCAACCGCGCAAATAAACATTGTCAACACCCGAAAAAGTATTATACAATGCAGGGTCCACCATGTAGGCATGCGCATGTCATTTCATTTCATACATACAGCGTGGAGCACACGCACCAATGGAGACGTACGCGTACCAGGAGGAGGAGGATTATAAATTGATCAAATCAAAACGTACACAAACGCAAAAGGAGGTGAGAGACGCGATGCGACACTGCTGGCTGCTTCGGCTGAGGGCCCCGGATGTGTCATGAATGCTCAAATGGTCCCACCCTAGACCAGAGCTCTTTGCACGCTATCTGTTTGGACGTGGCTTGCTTCTCCGCTTGACGACGTGTTTATTTTGTTTTTATTTTTTTTACGGCAACTGATTTGAGAAACGGCGAGGAGCTTAGTTAGCGCTTCATTGCGCTGATAAGTCAATTAAACACGATAAAGTACGTATCCTTGACAAGACTAAAAACTTTGGACAAAGACCCGCACATTCCATAAATTATTTTTAAGACTTACTTTTAATTTTTTTATTAAAAACAAACATATATGTTATATATTTGTATATACGTGTTAAGACTAATAATAATTAATCACTATAGTCTTATAGGTTATAAAAATTATAATTAAAAGAGTTTCTTGACAATAATAAAAAATTATAACAATCTTAAAATAAGGATTTAGATGATCATTGAAAACTCCCATGTTTTATGGATGCATAATAAATAGCGAAACGACGGGCAAGTCTCTTGTAAGGATCAGAGATATAACTATATTTTAATTTTATAAGTGTAGGATAAAGAAAATTATTATAAACAACATTTTCTTAGAATAACGATGAACTTAATAGGAAATTTGAACAATGAGGATATGACGAACAACATTGATCGAAAAAGGAGTAATTAGGACTAGTTTATGTGTTTAATTAATACTCATTAGTTACATTTTTTATAAAAATGATATGAATCGAGTTCCAGATACATGAACAATGTGATGACTAATGCTTATGTTTCTCATTAATCAATACTTATTATGAATGATTTTTAACGAAAGATGAGTTACATTAATTTTATTATACCATAATAAAGGAAACTACATATCATAATTTATTACTACATGTCCTATATTAATTCACTTGAATTTGTTACCAATAAATAACATTTTTTCATTAAACAAATATAAATAAATGAAGGCTTATAATATATGGGAAAACTTTTCTTGCCTACGGCTAATCAGAGAGTCATTCGATTACAAAGGTGACCTGTAAAACCCACGATTCGAGTTAGGGTTTTATATTTAGAACCGGTCGGTTCGACCGTTA
>JAVDBV010054705.1:0-10589 GCA_032619315.1 Piper longum
ATTGTCAAATTTTAATTCTCATTTTACCCATACATAAATAATTTATTTAATATAAGGACAAGGGTATTTTAGTTATTTAGGGGTATTTTGGTCATTGTTAATTTATAATTCCCATTTTACCCATGTGTAAGTAATTTATTTAATATAAAGACAACGGTATTTTAGTAATTTTTACATTACTCCAATTCTAATTTAAATCGGTCGGAATCGGTTCGAATCGGCCGATTCAGTCGCCGATTTGGGGCCGACCGATTCAGCCCCAAAATCAGATCGACACGGCGCTGATCCGATTTAAATCGGCCGAGTCCGATCCGACTCGGCCGATTCTCTCAATTATGATTAGCATATATATATATAATATAAAAATTATATTATTATATTATTTTATCAAGTCGAGTTCGAGTTATAATCGAGTCGAGTCGGGTCAGACACAACCTTGCTCAAACTCGATTCGTAGGATTTGAGTTTGAGTTCGAGCATTTAAATGTCGAGTATCAAGTTGAGTTGAATCGAGCCGAATGCCAAATATTTACGATCCGGTTTGCTCAATTAACATTTCTAATAAAAACTTGTTAAATACTTAAACAAACTCAAACATTCTTGTAAAAAATTAAGCCGAATTCAAAAACATCCTTTCTCGACTCTTCTCTATGCCTTAGCGACCAACCCACATGGAGAGTACTTAACAAGAACCTAAAGAAGTGATTTCATGACAATTAAAAGCTGTTACATGGTGAGATGAGTTACATAAGCTGCACAACAAACCCATGTGCATGCACGACTTCCCTTTCGATTCCTCACAAATATGTGATGTTGCTCACATCATATGTGGACAACAGCCTGTGTTATTGCAATAGTTGATCATACAAACTAGTTGGCAATTTTATATGGCAAGTCGTGCAAGTCACGTTGTTATATATATTATGATCATAGAAGCTAAGAATATCAATATAATAGTGTTTTTGTTGTGTTTGCTTATTATATATTGAACAGCCTCTTATATATTCTGTGCAGTAGATAATTGTTGTATAAGTTGCGGGCTTGCACGGGGTTCGACGGTTTGATCTTTGCATGCAAATTTTGATGGCTACCCATTAGTTTTTAAGTAATTATATAGCACGTTAACATCTGATATAGATCAACCAATTAGTAAGCTAAGTAGTATTTTATTATGGGGTTAGTTGGATCAAGAACAAGAGAATATCAAAAAAATCGTTCTCTTATTTTTAATTACAGACTAATATTGAGTTTTTTCTTTATTAATAAGAGTAGATTAGAATTTTACGTATGTAACCCGTAAAATTAAACATATGGTATGGTGTTGGTCCGTTGGATTAAGTGTTAGATGACGATGTAAGTATACCGCCTAACATAATGGCCAAATATTTAATCCTAGCTTTCTTCCTAGCAAAAAAATAGTCACTATCATCAAAAATATTATTTTACTGATTTATTTTTAGGATTTTGATGAGTACTTGAATTTTTTTTAAAAAAAATTGATTACAACTGTTATGACTTGTACAATTTGCTGAGGGGAAAATGTGACTTGGGCCGGTGAGGTATCAAATTTGTCTTGTCTTGAAGGGAGGGTATACCCACAGCCACTCAACAACTTGGATGGGCAAGAATGACACTTAAAATTACCTATAATATATTTTCTTTTTCTATCACTCAAGCTTTTATAATTTTTTTATAAATATTACATAATTTTACGCACGGTATCAGAGTCAATTTCGAATACTTTTTTCATGCGCTTCTGTTTATCGGATCAATGCATATATCGATAGATCTTGCCGCCATGATTTATGAATTTTTTTAAAAAAAATATTGACAAATTATTATTGATTTAGATGGGACTTTTGGCATTTTTAATATCTAATCAAAATATAATAAAAATAAAATATTCCCACTCTAAAGGTAGGTTTGAATTCGACTGACTTCAATTTTTTTATTTCTTAAAAAAAAACTCTTACTACAAATGCCCACGGGTTCGAATATATATAACTTTAATTTCTAACTTATTATTAACAAGATTTAATTTACTTACTTTAGAAAAAAAATAAAAATAAATTATTATAATTAATCTTATCATTTAATTGAGATCTATGTTTTAAAATTAATTAAAGTTTATATCTATGATATTAAATTATTATAGTCTATTTGATGATTCAATGATAATTTATGTATAAAATTATAATTTATAGGTGGTTCAAGTTGAACATGACACGACTTTTTTCCTAATCTACTTTAAAACTTATTCTTATTAATAAAATAAGAACTTCGTATCAACATGAAATTAAAAAGTAGGAGAATCAGTTAATCAAAATAAAAAATTTAAAAAATATAATAAAAATACCTCATATAAAAGGCCATATATTCAAACCTTTGTAATTTCAATTTCTTAAAAATATGATATAAATATTTTTTACGATAAAAGGTCACGTATTAAAACACGAGCAATTTTAATTTTTAACTTATTATTAATAAGACTCTCTAATTATCTTAAAAAAGTAAAATAATTATAATACAACCGTTTATTCGAATAAATATATTTTAAAAATTAATAATAATGTATATTTAAAATATTGAATTATTATAATCTATCGCACTTTTAAACAAAGAAATACGAATAAAATTAAAATTTATCCCCTTGGCGACATCTTCGATACTTAAAAAATTCTTGGGATCAATTCTCAGGTTATATCTATCTTACAAACGGCGGGGCCCACTCCTGAATAGCATTAGATACGTCATTCATTAGTTGTAACGGTCGTTTAATTTACGACCCCCCCCTTCCTCTTCCCCTTCCCCGTGCCAATGGCCAGTGGCCATGGCATGCCTCCCATTTCCACCTTTACCTCTGTGCAATCCAACAACCCAGGGTTTATCCTATACAGCCATTGTTTTATCGTTCATGCCCCGCCTCTTCTTTTGTCTCGCATCCCCTCCTTCCTCCTCCTCCTTTTATAACAACACCACACCTACTTTCCCATATTCTCTTCCCCTCCACTTCTTCCTTAAGTATTGTGTTGTGCCTCTTTCCAAGTTCACACCATCATTCCATGTTCAGGGCTGCTGCAAGTTGGGGCTTCCTTGGTAAGAGTACTTCGTCAGATTGTCATTAGCTGGAGCTAACTGCACCATCTGACAGCTCTTTGATTCCGTTGACGCTCCTTTGTCTTTGCTTCTCTTCTTTTCTGCCTTCCCCCTCTGTGAGAAGCACTGCCCTCACGCGGCCATTACAGGCTGGAGGGAGGATTAGATTATTGGGTTTTTGTTTGTTTTTCAGATTAAGAGTCCTTGGAGGAGAAATTGGCTGTTTAGTGTGATCATATCTCGTCTTTGGTTTTTCCTTTTCTTCCTTACCATGCATGGCTGCTTGATTTGATTTCGTTAAGCTATATATTGTGTGTGATACAAATCTTCATGTGATTCCTTAGTTTGTTTAGATTGTTCTCTGAAAAAAAAAAGGTTGCATCTTTTTCTTGAAAATCTCTGTCATTGATTGATGGGTGGTCTCACTGAGTTAAGATTCTTCATGCTGCTTTTTTGGCTCTTTGCTCTGCTAAACTTCTCTGTCGCTGATGATCCTATTGATAACTATCTCTTGGATTTTGGTTCCCCAATCAATACCACCATAGATAGTAGGGTCTTTGTAGCAGATGCGTTTCTCCCTTCCACAATCTCTTCCCCTGAACATGTTGTAGCTAGAACAAACTCATCCCTCCGATCTGCAAGAGATGGAGCTGTCTATCAGACTGCTTGGATCTTCACATCCCCCTCCTCATTTAGGTTTCCCATCCAACAACAGGGTAGGCACTGGATCCGGCTCTACTTCTTCTCTTTTGTGTACGGAAGTTATGACCTCAAAACCTTCAAGTTCTCTGTGTCTGCAAATGGGTTGGCCCTGCTTGACTACTTCCAGGTGCAGAATGGGACTGTGTTCAAGGAGTATCTGGTGAATGTAACATCGGATAGCCTGGAACTGAGCTTCACACCTTCCAGCAACTCCTTTGCTTTCATCAGTGCTCTGGAAGTTGTTTCTGTTCCTAATGGTATCATCTCCGATACAGCCGTGGCTGTCAATCCAATCAAGGACTATAATGGTCTGTTGAGCTTTGCCTTCGAGACCACCTACAGATTGAACATGGGTGGTCCTCTGATCACCCCTTCCAATGATACTCAATCTAGGACTTGGGTGCCTGACCAATCTTTCCTTCTAACTAAGAATCTTGCCATGTCTGCTCCTCCTCTTGTGGGGAATCTCAACTTTGTAGATGGGGGATCTACCAGAGACATTGCTCCTGATGCTGTATACAAGACTGCTACAGAGATGAGTGCTGCTAATGTCACAGATGCCAATTTCAATGTGACTTGGGAGTTTGATGTTGATCCTGCCTTCAAGTATTTGGTGCGTATGCACTTCTGTGATATAGTTAGCAACGCCCCCGATGAACTCTACTTCAATGTTTACATCAATAGCTGGACTGCCATTCAAGAGTTTGATATTTCGGCAGCAACAATCAGGACATTGGCTGCACCTGTGTATAGGGACTTTGTTGTGAGCATTGCTGATAAATCTAGAAAGCTTCTGGTGAGTATCGGCCCTGTCGTCGACAGCAACATCAATCCTAATGCCATTTTGAATGGATTGGAGATCATGAAGATGATGGAGTCTAGCAACTCCCCCGGGGCAGGCTCCAAGAACAACACTGGGATGATCGTTGGAGTAGTTGCTGGGGCCATTCTTGCAGTTCTCTTTGTTGCAGCAGTTTACTTCATATGTAGAAGGAGGAAAGTGGAGAAGCTTCACTCCAAGACTTGGGTTCCCTTCTCTGTAACAATAGGAAGCAAGTTCTCTAATGCAACAATGTCAACTGTCTCAGGGCTAAGTGCTGCAGGAGGGTTGAACTTCTCATTGGCCACATTGCATGAAGCTACCAACAACTTTGATGACTCTTGGGTCATTGGCGTTGGAGGATTTGGGAAGGTGTACAAGGGCTCCTTGAGAGATGGAACCAAAGTTGCAGTCAAGAGAGGGAATCCAAGCTCCCAACAAGGCCTTAGAGAGTTTCGGACTGAGATTGAGATGTTGTCCAATTTCAGGCACAGGCATTTGGTCAGTCTCATTGGGTACTGTGATGAACGAAATGAGATGATTTTGGTGTATGAATATATGGAGAATGGTCCTCTCAAGAACCATCTTTATGGATTTGATTTCCCCAGTCTAAGTTGGAAGCAAAGGTTAGAGATTTGCATTGGATCTGCAAAGGGCCTTCACTATCTCCACACAGGATCATCAAAGGCCATCATTCACCGTGATGTAAAATCAGCCAACATCTTACTTGATGAGACTTTCATGGCTAAGGTTGCAGACTTTGGTCTATCAAAGGCAGGTCCTGAATTGGATCAAACACATGTGAGCACTGCAGTGAAAGGTAGCTTTGGGTACCTTGATCCAGAGTACTTCAGAAGGCAGCAACTCACTGAAAAATCAGATGTCTACTCTTTTGGTGTGGTATTGCTTGAAGTGCTGTGTGCAAGGCCTGTCATAGACCCTTCTCAACCAAGGGAAATGGTGAGCCTTGCAGAATGGGGAATGAAATGGCAGAAGAAGGGGGAATTGGATAAGATAGTTGATCCAAGGTTAGCAGGTCAGATAAAGCCTGAATCACTTCGAAAATTTGGCGACACAATTGAGAAGTGTTTAGCTGATTTTGGTGTGGACAGGCCATCAATGGGAGATGTGCTGTGGAACTTGGAGTATGCTTTGCAGCTCCAAGAAGCACTTTCCGGGAGTGACCGTGATGAAAATAGCATGAATAGAGTGCCACAAGTTTCCCCTCAGGTTGAAACTCTTATTCATGTTGGGGAGGAGAGAGCAGAGAGGGGTGACCCAGTGGAGCCAGTTGATGATCTTTCAGATGTCTCCATGAGTAAAGTGTTTTCTCAGCTGGTGAAATCTGAAGGAAGATAGATGAGTTAATAGAATTTTGAAAAAGTTCACAAGAGATGCTCTTCCCTAGCTGCTTCATACGCACACTTCTTCACCGCATACCATCCTGGTACTTCAAATGTTGATCTGGACATTTACATCGTATACATTGTTTTGTAATATTTGATTTTTTTTTCTGGAGTTATATGCTTTGTATCTGCTTGTCTGTGAAATACTGAGTTGCTTTTGAACATTCTGACCATTTCTGTTGTTTCCACTTCTTTTGATGAATCACTTTGTTAACAGAGATGCATTGAAACTAAAAGTTTAGTGACTTAGTTCCTACAAACTAAAATACAAAAGAAATTGGCTTTGAAAAACACGCACAAGAAGTTTACCTATTTTATTATAGCTCAAGAGAATAAGTACAGACTAAGCATTAAGTGAACCTAAAATTTGTATTAGGTCACTGCTCTAACATCTCAGAGGACTGTCCTTAATTAGAGTCGAAGTCCCATTTGATGAACAGATAAGACTAATGAGATCTTTCTTGCCGTTTATACTGGAAAATTCAACTTCAACAATGGTTTTATACATGCCTCGAATGCACAATCTTTGATCATCCCATTCATGAATCTCTTAAATATCACACAAAAACGTTCTTAATCCAATCTATGTTTCGCTTGTATCTGTATAAAATCACCTATTTTCCCACTTTTCATCTTCATAATGCATCACAAGGGTTGATCCTCACCATCTTCCTCTTTCTTTAGATCAGCTGGGGGAAGAAAACAATCAATGGATAACCCCCAAATGTTGAAGTCCACCTCTTCAATCTCCCAAGTCTCCACCATCTTCCTCTTGTGGTTGGCTGCAGTCTCTCCATATCTGAACAATGTTACCTGTGTCCTCCCACTGTGTGCAATCTTGATGCCATCAATGTACCTGTAATCCTCAATTACAGATTCCATACTTGTCTCCCAGAAAACTGAAAGGTTGGCTTTGGACTTCATTCTCAACAGATGTGAATCCTCAAACTGAACTAGCAATCCAGTTCTCTGGCTAAAATACCCCCACAGAGTGTGGTGAAGGATCTCAAAAGAGTTGCTGCTTCGTGCTTTCAATGCAGCAGTGCTTGCTTCCAACTTGAGGATGAAACAATCCTCATTGTTTATGACTTTCTCCCCAATGCAAACAGAATCCAGAAATAGGCTGGCTGTGGACCTTGGATCCAGACCCTGTCATATTCACCATTTAGTAGAGGTTGGAGACATGGATATTAATATACTAAAATTTTGATGGTCGGATGCTTTTCTTAACACTAACCTTTCTTTAAACCAGGCTTAAGGCCCACATTACACGAATCATGAACATTAAGAGAGTTAATGAAAGATGAAGAAGGTACCTGCAAAGATCGGCGAAGTGGCCGAGGAGGTCCCTTGGAGGCATGAGACTGTTGCGTGGCAAACTGCCGCCATGCCACCTTACCGTCGCTGCCGGCACTCACCTTGCAGCCGGAGACAATCAGCTCCAAGTACCAAAGATCTGGGTTCTTCTGCCAAAGAACAAATCCACCAATCTCACCATTGCTTGATCTCAAGCTCATGACACTCTCATTCCCCTCATGGAATTCGGTTGCACTCATCTTCACCTTGCCAATGGCGTACATGCTGTTAACTGAGTTCAATGCTGCCTGCCCACCTGTTGCTGCAATGTACTGCTGCACAATATATTTTGCTGTTGAAGCTTCCTGCAGGTTCCCATGCACACGACCAATTACGAACACAATTAGTAGCAGTGCTAACTATGAATTAACACCAATTCTACATCTGAGGATATTCAATAATTAATCATTACTTTAACATCCGCGATAATGATGCTAAAAACGCATTTATAATTGGGCATATAAGCCTATACAGGTGCGTTAGTTTATCTTTAAAATCAGACTCTTTCTCTCTTTATAAAATTGGAGTCAATCTCTAATATATAAGCTGGCCATGATATACCTTGTTTCTTCAAACATTGACAAGACGCAATATGGAAAATGAAAAACCAATGCCATGATCTACTCAATAATAAAATGTGATCAAAGAGAACTAGGGGAGTAGCTTACAATGGAGGTGTCTTTGATGGGGCGAGGAACACCATGGTCGGCCTGGATGGGGAGTGGCACAAGCGGGGATCCAACCACATTGAGCAGAAGCTGCAGCTCAGCTTTGCGGCCGACGTTGGCGGCCGAGGCCCTGCCGGAGGCTCCACCCTGGCTCTTCATGAGCATCCTTACATTCTGCCACCGCAGGGCCGGGTTGGTCCCCATGCCGGCCAACATCTCCTCCGGTATGGGCACCTCCAACACCGTCTCGAGGCTGTCCTCTCGATCGAAGTTGGGGCATAGCTTCCTCATCTGCACCATGTTGATATAATATATCCAACAACACTCTTGATCATCAACTTGGTTTTCTTGTCTGAGAGTTTGGAGATGGTGGAGGTGGAAGACAATGTTAGAGGTCTAGCTAGAGGACCTGTGGTGGCCTTGTGGACGTACCTGCACTTCGTGTGTTACATTTTTGCATGGCGTTGAGCAAGGCAAGGCCAACCAACCGTGGAACAAATTGTAAGGGTGGGCTGGCCTTCATTTTAGGGAAGGTTGGTTTGCCCGAAATTGATCTATTTGTGGGATTTCTCTCTTTTATTTGGCAAATTGGCCTTCCACATTTTCTCTTCTTAAAGATTGGATCCGCCTGTCTGGGTTGCATCCCTGACTTGCCAATTTTGTAACACCGGGGAAGATACCGCATTGCCTGCAACCTATATTACAAAGAAACATAAATATACATTAAATATTGAGATAAATAATCTACCTTCTCTTTGATACCGGAGACGTTTTCTATCACGACTTTAATTGTAGTTTTTAAGCCATTAAATTTTCTCACAAAATAATAGCAAATATTCTGATAACAAAATTTTTAACAAATAATATTCTTTGATTATGAGATTTTTTCAACAATCAAAAAATTATATCAAAACCTATAATGAAATATTCTTTTTTGATCATTACTATAATTAGTTATAATCTAGATAAATAATTCGGACCTTTATACTGCCATTTATATTTATTTAATTTTCTTAAATATAGAAAACATTCATTTCTATTCTTCTTCAAAAATCTTTAATAATAACCAGGTAAGATGTCGTGATATATGGAACTGATACTAAATAAATTTTAATTTTTTATATAAACTCTTATTGAGTAATGAGATATATCTTATTTGAATGAAAATATGAATTATAATTATTTAATTTTTATTATATTTTTTTCAAGACAATTACTCTTATTAATAAGAAGTTAAAAGTTAAAATTAGTCGAGTTTGAATATATGACTTTTTAATGTGAAGATATTTTTATTATTTTTAAAAAAAATTAATATTATTAAGATTCGAAATTGTGACATTGTGCAAGAGGTAAACTTGTGACCCTTTGTATGAGGAAATTTTTATTATATTGTTAAAATTTATCTTTTATTTTGATTGAACGATTCTCCTACTATTCATTCCAAGTTTCTATTAAATTTCTTTTTTATTAATAAGAGTAGATAAATTTATCTCATTATTTTTCAATAAATCAACTTATAAAATGCCATTGTATTGCGTGAAAATCTTGACTAGTAATTCCAAGTGTGTATTTTGATTGGTCTTATCTCTTTTTCAACGGAACATAATTTTTAGTTATCCTTTTATTAATAAAATTATAGATGTGAACTATTGTGTGTGTATAAATAGGGGTGGGCATGGACGTCCAAATGTCTGTGTCCGACCGACTTTTGAAGCATGTTCGACCGAATTTGACCGAATTAAAACAAACCAAACATGAACATTTTTTTGTCCGACCGAACGACTAACCGAATATACGATATTTTAAATTAATAAAATAATAAATTTAACATTTGAAATGCTAATATTATATTTTATAAAAATTATAAAACATAATATATAATAAAATTAATATATAATTCCTAAAATAACAAAAAATGATATACATAAAAAGGAAAAAAATATGCTTATATTTAGAAATTTAGAATAATATATTGCATTAATAATTATATCTGGTTGGGGAAGTTCGTGGGAAGGTAGGTGATGTCGAGGTGACCACCTGATCACGGCGGCGACGGTCGCTGGCGACCCGAGCACCGCACAACCGCGGCCGTTTCTCGCATTGTGGAAAATAGACTATAGCCGGGCTTGGCCGGGGCAGCACGATGAGCCATGTGGGGCCAAGCGGCGTCAATCCGACAGTCGGAAGCGGCGGTTAGGGTTTGGATGATGGAGAAAGTGTCGTGGGGGGAAGAAATAGCTCAATGACAAACTTGTAAATAAAACTTGACTCGACTTTGAGTATAGTCAAAATAATTATTGACTCGTAATAAATTCTAAAAAAATCCAAAAAATTAAAAAAATCACAGAAAATAAAATAAATAAAGTAAAAAATTAGTATGATCGTAAAAAATATTCAAATATTATATCTAACTATAAATAATCATTAACTTAATAATTTATAAATAATATTTATCAAAATAATTAAGAATTAATAAGACAGAGGTAGAAGCGGCTGTTCGGCGGAGGCAGGGTAGCTGAGGTAGGTGGCGGAGGGCGGGGG
>JAVDBV010054715.1:0-12614 GCA_032619315.1 Piper longum
GCACCGTCGTCTTCCCGAACAAATACTTGCTCTTCGACGCAAACCCAGAACCTGCATTTTTTTTTTTTGATACACGATCAGCTGCCATTACCCAATAGAGGATTCTTCACATGATAAAACACACAGTAACGTTTTGCGTACCGTAGTTGGCGTCGAGCTTGAGAGTGACGACGTCGCCATTGGAAACGACGTGATCGAAGGCCCAGCTGGGCTGGAATAGGTCGTCGAATTTGGAAGGAGTTGCTAGTGACGAAGAAAGGAGCAGGAAGACCCAAGCGGTGGAGAGGAGAAAGGATGAGACCATTGAAGCAGAAAGGGAGGAGGCTGTGGGGAGTGAGAGTGATGGAGTGTGGCCGAGGTTTATATAGAAGAGGAGGTTGGCTGGCAAGCTGGTCGGGGACGATGTCTGGCCTTTTTTTTTTTAAATTCGGAAAAAAATGATAAAATTAATTTATTTTTTATTTGATTTAATGATTTTAATTGGTATTGCGTATTGAATATAAAATATTTAAAAGGAAAGGTAATGCCATTTTCTTTCCCTTTCTATAATAGTAAAAATATTATAAAATTTACACTTATTAATAAAAGTGGATCTTAATTTTGACTTCAAATTAAACTAAATAATTTTAACTTATAATAAATGTAGCAAAAATAAAAAAATTAAATTATTTTAATTTATTTTTTCCTTCCATTAACATTTGTATTTAAAGTTACCCGAAATTCATATCTAATATATAAAATTATTATAACTTATTTTATTATTTAATAATAATTTATCTTTAAAACAATATATAAAAATATATATGACACGACGTCTTCTCTAATTTATTTATATTATTTAATTAACAACAACTACCAAAACAATTTACCAACTCATTATACTAAATAAGTGATAATGCGTTCAAAAAAAAATTGCACAAAAACTAAAATATGGTATAGTTTTGTTTTAAAAAAGAATCTGATGAGAACTTTATTAAAAGTTTGTTATTTTTGAAAAGAAAAGTTTAGGATTTTTGGGTAATTCAAGAAAAAAGAAAAAATAAGAGAGAGAAAAATAGAAAAAAATAACCGTTGGGAGATAAAAGGAGTAGCAGGTGACAGCTTCCAGGTACAGTACTTTCTCCTCCATCCAATCACCTGTCGCCACCTCATCCTCTTCCAGCTGTCCTCCCGATCAGCACCCTTCACCAACTCTGTGTTATTTTGTATACAAATAACGTAAATAAGCTCCCAAAAAAACTTGTCTCCCATAAAAACATAGCCCAAATAAAAAAAGCTTACCATCTTGAAATCTTGCTCTTGGGAAACCATTTTGAAATATAATATGAAAAAAATATATTAAAATCAGATAGTTTATAGCTAAACAAATTTTTTAAACTGTCGATTCTATATTTTGTAGAAACTCTTGACCAACATGTTTCCATTCAATCTGGACACAGAAGATAATTTATTCAAGTTTGTGAATATTGATTGATACGACCACCTTCTTCACTCCAAAATTGTACAAGAGAGGTACATTGTATTACATATAGTACACCAAAGGGGACAGGTCTTGATGACATCCCGGGGAATCATTGACAGGAGTAGTCTGTATATTTGCAGTGTTTGGGCAAGATAAAAGCAAAAGAGAGAACGTATATAAATAGAAAAGAGATTCTACACAGCTAGCAAGGAGCTGGATGGTTCATGGGAGATGAGATTTGTGATTTGTGAAGTGATGGGCATTGGAGCTGTTTGTCCTTTTATTATTACAAATTTACAATCTCTTTCTCTCTTTTTTTTCTCTCTGTAAACAAATCAAACCACATCATAGCTTTTATCATGGCATCCAGTGCATTATTAGCTCTCTCTCTCGGGCAGGGTGCCACTTTACTCCCCACCTCTACCCATCCTCCTTCCTATCATGAAACTCGTTTTGGAATGCAAGGCAGCTATATATCTGAATCGTCTGATCAGTGACCACCCTCCTGTTCCCCTTTTTTATTTGTGGTTGCATACATTTCACGTTCAGAAAGATGGCACTGTTTTTGGGTAACTAAGCATAGAATTGTATAGTGTTATATGTGTAGTTTATTGTGTTCATGCAAGGCAAAGGAAGCGGCGAGGAAACTTGGGAACTGACAAGAGATGTCTCGTACTGTTCTCGCTTCGCATTGTCCACACGTGAAATATATATTCTTCCCCCTTGGTTCTTCTTCTTCCTGTGCTAAGCAGGTTGTTCAAATTGGTGGGGTTGTTTAGCAGAAAAAGAGGATGATGGTGATGGAATTTGCTAGCCATGGTCACGAGCATCACGGGACATGGGTTTCAATTCCTGGGCCCTCCTCAAATTGAGACCCCATTGCCATGGTTTTCTGTCTCTCCTATAGAATAATAATCTGGAAGGGGACAGTAGCAAAACTTTCCTCATGCGTATTCATTTCTGTTGGAGTGAGCTCCAGTCAAGCAACAGGGCTCTCTTTCAATTTGGGGGTGTGGAGTTAATTGTATGCGTGAGTGGGACGCACTGCATCCATTGCTGCACCTGCAAAAATAAAAATTGTATATGAATTGAATGCCAGTGAAGTCTGGTAAAGCTAAGTACTTCAAAATTTATGGGAAAGACAACAGAGGCCTTGTTGGAGAAGATACGCGAGATTTGGACAGGGTGGCATTGTTTTTGTGCTTTTGTTTCTCGACCGTTGAAATGGTGCCAAACTCTTTCTTCGGTCCCAGAGACTCGAGTTCTGTTCTGAAGCTCTTTGATTCAGTTATCCAAAGACTGGTGTGATGGGAAGAATTAGATGAAGACGGGTTATGCAATGTTTGAGCTATGATCACCCAATTTGATAATCCAATTTAAGCTTTGGGCATGGATGGACGCATCTAACAATGAGAAGCTTCAAACAAAAATGTATAAAATTATGTAAGAATGCTCAACTCTCGAGTTTGACAATTTGTTTCCAACAATAAATACAAAATTCATTGCATGATATGGCTTATGGAAATTGTGTAAATTAATTATACAAATTGGTAAGCACCGCTGCACAAGTAAAGAGAACTTTAGGGGCAAAAGCACCTTCGAGAATGAGAAAAAAATGATGGTATTAAACTGACACGAAGCTTCAAAAGATTGCCACAACATGAGGAATGATCAGGTTGTATAAGCTTGAATCAAATCATAATCAGGTGCTTCTGAAAACGTTCGTCAAGCCTCTACCATTTGCTTGCCAGTTTTTTTAAACTCCTAAAAGATCTGGAACAAAGAGAAGATTAATCTCATCCGTTGTTGACGTGCATGATATCGTCTTTTCCAATGCACATTTGGCTTCTGTTACCTCGATTATTCCTTCGATTATTGTCTGGTTGACCTTTCTGGAATATTAATTAACGAACATTATAAGAAATTGTTGTTTGGCATAAAACTGCAAGTAGAATTTGTAATTCATTTCAATTTTTCTGATCACTTTCACATCTCGCTGTAAAATTGATAAATTTGAGCAATACCTTTCGCAAGACAAAGGAGAGATACAAGTGAGCCACTTCCCATTCATCATTTGACAGTGTGCCTACATGTTACAGGAAGTCATAATTGAAATGCTGCTACCCCGGACAAATAGCTATTAGCCTTAAGAGAAACGCTAGCAACTAGCAACATTTTCTAGCGTAAATTCAAGTTGCCCACGGCAAATATAAAATGAAGTAATGGAAGGTAAAATAATGGGCTTCTTACTTTGATCGAGGTTTCCATCACCCAATGCACCAAGCCTCCGCATGAGCTCAACAAACTCGGGTTTCTTCAAGAACTCAACCACAAATTCATGGGAGTTCTTTGCAAAAATAAGTTCTACACCATACTGAACCAACAGAAGATGGAAAGCAATGACAAAAGTTGTTATTCAAAATGTTAACCAAACAAAGAATATGATGAGCAGGTAACAAATCATATTGGCGCAGCTATTATAATTGATGTACTCAGAAACTTTTCAAGAAAACCAAACCTCTTCTGCCAAGGACTTGAAAATGTGAAAGGGTACAATCCACTCCGGGCAATCAACCGCATCCTACAAACAAATTAACAAGTGTATTTCAGTAGCCTCTGGTAAGAAAACCACAAGTTCTAAGCCTCAGAAAAAAATTATCAATGAGAAAATAACCATAGATTATGTACCTCCAAATGAAACTTGTATTTGATCCCAAAGGGTCTCGAGGACTTAAACTTCTGATACATTGAAAGTCAACACCAAGCATTAGAGCCAGTGCAAAGAAAGCCACAATCACTGTTACTTTAATGACTCATGACAAACCTTTCGTGCAAGCTCCTCACCGAAAGCTATCCGGTAAACACTATTACCAAAACTAAGTCCATCAGCTGAAACAAACACTCACATAAGCTACTTGCACATGGTCATAGATTCATAATTGAGATATATGGCATGTACAACACAAGGAATAGATGTAATTTTGCTGGAATTATTTTATATTCTTTCTGGAATGTTATTGCCTCATGACAATACCTTCCCTTCGTATTACGTACAACTCCAATGGTCATGTTTATAAGAGAAAATTTTGACACATTCTAATTATTGGATGTTATATTCTAAGAACCAAGTAAATGTTCAATTAGTAACACGGAAAATAAAAGCAATTGTCATAAATTCTATACTAATTATTAAGGAACATTATCATCTAAACAACACATCCTATCCAAGCAAAACCTAAAACTCTTCTCTTTTTCATCATCACAAAATTGTGGCATTTGCTGGAAATGCCCTAGGAATAAGAGGACTAGGACAAAACTACCATCTGTGCAGCTTGGAAAAATAGAAAGGAAAAAACTAACATTTGTGCAGGTAACAAGTTTGCTATAACATGCAAAAGAATACCTAAACCAACTGATTCTATAGGAAAGCTATATTGCCCAATGTTCATTTGTTTGCCTACTCCACATGTCACATGATTCAAATCCACAAACCCACTCAACAAAATCTCAAACAGTAAACAGATTGCATTCGGAATAGTTGATACCTTCTCTAAGCTTTTTGATGATAACATTGGTGTCTGGCATTGTGCCAATAAAGGTTCCTCCGGGACGTAGTAATGCTGACACATTTGCCAAGGCTCGCCGTGCACGCGCCTCAGTTGACCACGAATAGTGCAAGGCAAACTTCAAAAAACATGACAAAAATTTTTTATCTACGCAAGGTTTATCATCAATTGTATTAATTTTAACTTAATAAGATGTATACCTATGGTGCACTCCAATTTAGAGTATATACTAAAAAACAATGAAGTGAAAGTATCATCCAATTTGCACCGGGTTTTGTATCAGCAAATTAAATGAAAAAGCAATCATTTGTCGCAAAAGCCATTTCCTGACTTTGCCTAGCTTGCACAAGGCATAGATGATGATGACGATAATGATGGAGGTATTGACATGTCATATGTACGTAAAGTTAAGCAAAAGAAAATTAAACAACGAACATAGAAAAATTCTCACCTGACAGCTGCATATATCAAAAGGAGCATCATCTGCCAAAACTGTATCCAACCTGACCTGATACATCAAATTCGCAAAACCCAAAAACTGATTAAAATCACGTCAATGGACTACAGCATTCCACAAAAAATGGAGAGAAAATTTCTTTTATAATCAAAATGTACCCCTAAAACGTCTCCACCTGTGAAGGGCTCACCTCAAAACAATCTCCACATATAAGGCGTGCAGGAAATGTGAACTTTTTTCTCCGTAAATTTTGGTCCGCATCACCATTATAACGGGTCCTACAATCTTCTATCTGAATGAGAAAATACAAACGACTAAGAAATTAATAATAGATATACCATGGCAAAGTGGGTTTGTATGGTTTTTAAGAATTAATACCGATCCTTCTGCTATGTCCACACCTACGTAATAGCCAACTTTTGCTTTGTCCCATTTGATCAGGTCACCACCCTATACAATCACAAACCATTTAATTGTGCATCCTCAAAATCATGGAAAACTGTTTCTCATGCAAAAATTTTCTGAACAACTTGAATGAAATAAAAACATTTAAATATTCATTTCTGATATGAGACGGGAAAAAAAATTCCTGCTCCTTTGGTTATGCTCCCATGGCTACTGTGAGTGATTTCCCAATAGACAGGGAAAAATATGTACTTTGGAAACGTGAAATGTCAAATGCAACACTAAATGTTCAACCTTCATAAAGAAATCTGTAAATGCAACTTAGCATCCAACAGATGAAGTAGAGCGATAAATTGGCCACCAAAGGAACATTTTACCACACAACTCTGATGGCAAAAATCTAATCCTAAATGTCAAGGTTAAACTAGCTCCGTTGGACTTGATGCTCAAAAACTAAAGATAACCATTTGGAAAAGAAATGGGGAATTTCATGTCACATAACAGAGAGCAAAAAGAACATTCAAAAAACGATTTTTATATGCACCTTCCCACAACCAAGGTCAAGGACAAAATCACCTTGCCGAGCATACAGCTGAATCAGAACACTTTTGATCTGCAGACCAAAATTACATACCAAAATATGAACATTAAAATGAGAAAGTTCAATCTAAAAAAATAAAAAATAAAAGGAAAAACAAAGATTAAGTATAACTAGCGCAAGAACAGAACAGCATCTGCGAGAAACTTAAATGTAATTGAACAATAAATTTCATGCAATGCTCAATGTTTTAAGCCACAAAAACAAATAAAAAAACAGATATTTTCAGCCAAGCAGTGGAAATAATAATGATACCTCAATTTCGTCACAGTCCTAACAAGAGAGCGAATCTCAATAATCCAGCTTGGACAACTAAAAAGAAACATTACCCAGTTATTAAGCTTCTTCAAGTGAATTATTGGGCTGGCCTCACGCTCTTCCAAAGTCTGATTTGTTCTTGCACTGTAATGATCAGCCACTTTACGTACAAAGCTCTTGGTGCTTTCCTCATCAAAGAATTGAGATTCATCTAATACGCACACACACATACATACATTTAAACAATAGATTTTACACTCTTACCACACAATTTGAACCACAGACACAACAAGAAGAGCCAAGCAACTCCAACAATAATAAAAACAACCATAATAAGAGAACCAACAAAGCATACTCAACGCAACCTTTATCGAAGCTTGAAATCGAACAACACTTACCTTCCTCCGAATTCAATCGCGGACGAGCTTGGGGAGGTTCCGACGACGAAGCCTCCTCGTAGTATCCTCGTTTCATTCTACCAATCCAATTCACAACCCCCACTTCCTTCCTCAACGAAGCTCCATTCTGTGGTGAAAAAAGCGCAAAATCTCTGCAAATTCAACGAAAAAGATGCCGACTTTCGTACGAAGAAGGGTAGAGAGAGTAGCGATGCGAGAATTCGGCGCTCAAAGGTGGAGACTTTGAACGGTTTGGAGGCTACGCCGGCGACGGTGGCCGACGCGTGTGCGGCGGCGGGGATAATTGGGACTCGGGGATTATTTTATTTAAATAAAAAAAACTAATTTAAATATAAAAATTAACATAAATAATAAAATATTTTATGTTATTTATAAATTTTATTTTTAATACATATATACATATATAATAATATTTCGTCTCGAATATAATTAAAAATGATCTTAATTAAAAATTAAATAAAACAATAATATCTTTTGTCACATATTTTTTATTTTACACATAATTAATTATAATTAATTTTATTGTAGTGGATTCTAGGTTATGTTGTGACAATGTCATATTAATTATTAATCCAATTTTTTTTACAAAGAGGGATTAAGTGAGAATGGACTTAGTCTAGAAAATAAAGTGACAATTTGACCAATTTTAAGGAGACTAAATGATATTTGCCTCTATTTTTTTTTATGTAAATTCCTTTTGAGCCAGGGGTGAAAGTCGAGTGTGTTTGGTTCCGATGTAGGCAGGCTCATTGAGTTATTCGTTCCGTTTCTTTCACCGTACCTGATGCAAGTGAGTCGAGTTAGTTTCCTCAAATGACGTCGAGCTAATTAGCTTTGACTGTTTGACATATGCAAGTGATTTGATTTAGTTTGGCTTGTTTGTTATGGGTTTCTCATCAAACACTTCAGTGACATAGGTAAGCCCGACTCGTTTGTTTGTGGGTTTCCTTCAAAAGCATAGGGTGATAATTAAGTGAGCCGGTACGTGACTATTTATTATTTAGTTTGGCTTGAAAATTTGATATTTAAATATTTGAGGTTGAATTTGGCTCGAATTTAAATCTTACGAGTCGAGTTTGAACAAGGGTACTCGACTCAATTCGATTCAGTTATAACTCGAACTCAACTTAATAAAATAATATAAAAATATACATAATATCACTTTTTTACTCAAAGTAAATATTATTATTAATTACGTATTAAATTATGATGGTGGTGGTTATCATTTTTTTATTTTTTTTATTAAATTTGGGTTGTTTTTATAATCGAATGATCAAGATTAAAGTTTGAGACAAAAATATTATCTAACCCAACTAAGATAGTTTATATATATATATATATACATACTAATAAGTTTAATTATAACTAATTATATTTATTTATATATAATATAATAATAAAATAGAAAGATAACTTAGATGAGAGGTTTTCACATTGACAGGTCCAATCCACGCTGACCAAGCTAATTATATTTTTTAAGTGAGGTATTTTTTATTTTATAATTGAACCGATTTTAAACTCACAAATAAACTGATTTAAATAGTTTAAGTGTAATTGAAATTGAGTTGAAGTTGAACATCAAAAAATTTGAGACAATTTCCATCATCTATGTTGAAAACTTGTTCGATTTCAACTCGAATTCGAACGAACTTCGAACTATTTTAATCGAGTTCGAACATAAATTGAAATTGCTCATTAGCAGCCCCATGGCATCACATATATTCATTCAACCTGTTATTGCCCAACTCGTGCAACAACACTTGTTGCGAAAGCCTAAATCAGCTTAAATATATTTCTATTTGAATTATAAATGTGCAGCAAATACCTCTACACCGTGGATTAACAATCACTAGTGAACAAAACTCAGAAGATATCGTGCAGAGACATAACATGGAAAATAAAAGCAGAAAAGCAAGATGATTGAAACAATACTTGCACCTCATCAAAGATCCAGAAAAAATATGTCTGTGTTTCCTCCAAAACGCCAAAAGACATGACATAATAATCCCTGAGAGATAGGATATCACATTGGAGAGTATATACTATAAAAACCTGCAAAATTTTCAATTTCATCAAGCTTTGTCAGCCTTGGCTGCAGTTGCAGCGGCCTGGCCATGGGGACGGCCAGTCCTCCTTGCAGCAATAAGACCCACCTTCTGGCCTGGAGGAGCATCGCGACGAACAGTGCTCGCGTGTCCAAAGTGCTGATGGTTACCACCACCGCGAGGATGCTCCACAGGGTTCATTGCAACAACACGCACCTTGGGCCAGCAGTTCCTCTTCACTCTGTATGTGTGGTATGCGTTTCCAGCCTTCAGCATCGGCTTCTCAGTTCGGCCTCCACCGGCAACTTGACCGATCATAGCCGGCAGTCACTGGGAATAATCTTCTTCGATCCAGATGGAAGCTTGATCCTCAAATTATCGTCAATGTACGAATTTATCACCACAAATGTTCAACCTAACTATGTAGATTACCAGTTTCAGTAGAAGGCAACCAAACCTTTCATAGCTAACAATGACATCTATGTTTTGGTTTAAAAAAAACATGGCACCATGAACATTTTAACAAACTGCCAATCAAATAATAGCATAATTTTATCACAGATACAAGAAAACAAGCAAACTCAGGAACGAGCACTAACAAGCAACAACAAACCGCAAAGGCACCAAGTGAAGCATGTTCATGGAGTCATATCAGCCTTTTGCGCTGCAAGACTAAAGAATGGCATCTGCAGAAGAAGTTGCATACACCATCATGCCAATGTACTAATCTGGCTTACAGGAGTTGAAATGCAAGAAAAAGCAACTTCTATAGAGACTAAAATGCAAAACAAAATAACAAATCACCCAATATTTGGAACTCAGTGCAATCAAAGTATGCAACGAAACGTATAGTTCGAAAGATTCAAGTTTTTCTTGAAAAATTTTAAAAAAAATTTATAACACAGAATAGCCAAATTTTAAAATTTTTATCAATTATCGTGAATAGCCAAATTTTAAACTTCTACCAAATATAAGTACATCTCATATTTTTATTTCACGTATACCTAAATTTCCTTTTCTTTTGTTGAGTGTAGTGAATTTTTATAGTTTAAATATATTTTATTAACAAAAATGCTCTTATTTTGACACCAAATTTTATTAAATATATATTTTTCTTACATTCCATTTAGCGAATGATATTTATATATATTTTTTAAAAAAATTCTTCAAATTTAAAATATATTAATTTAAAAGATATTTTTAATTTCTAATAAAATATAATATATTCAGATTAAATTTTAAAGCACTCAAATATATATTTTTTTATTTTATAATTTTGATCAATTAAATTTTATAAAAAATCTAAAATTTTACATTTTGAACTATAAATTAAAAATGATTTAGACCTTTTTATTTTGGTATCTAAAATAAATTAAGATTATAATTTCTATTTATTATCATTATTTGAATCAAAATAAAATTTTTATGAGTATTTTTTATCATGAATAAAAAACAATGAGATTTACTACAGTTAAAAAATGAGTATATTTGATATAAATTTGAAAATTTGACTATTTTTTAAAAAGAGATTTGAATTCCCTAAAAATAATAAACCAGATCTTCCTCACCCATTCTTCCCCCTCGCTAGACGAAGGCGGCGCCACCGATCCATCCCATCCACTATCCGGTGAGTTCCCAGCCAACGAGATCTTCATGGCAAGCAAGCTTTACACCTCCCTGCCTCTGTTTTCCATATGTCGCTTGTACATTGCTTGTCTTATCGCCGATGATACCGTCTTGTGGGTAGATTTGGTGTCGTCTTATATCAATCGCCAACTTATCTCGACATTGCAAAACATGAATTATAACAGCGAATTTGAATGTCATTAGATGATCAGATGTTTAATTTGTATGTGCTCTACATATTTAATTAATTAAGCATTTGACTTTTATTTTAAAATAATTAATTATATTAGTATAGAGAATATTTTGTGCATCACTAAAGTTTATACCCATTTTTCATCTTAGTTTGGTTTCGAGAAAAAGATTGTCATATAATTACATTTTCGGAGGCTAATTTAATAAGTCAATCAATTATTTAATACTTCAAAATTATAAAATAAATATAGATGTGTCATGTACTCTATGTTGGGATGAAGGATAAAAATAAAAAACTTGATGAGAATCAAAATACCCGGATTTGTTCCCAATATATAGACCACTTATCAACCCTTTATTTTTTTCTTATTAATAAAAAAAGGAACTCAATAGTGGCATCTCATTAAAAGGAGGAGTATTAACCAATCAAAATATAATATAAATAGTAAATAACAAATCAAATTATTATAGTTTATATTTTTTCAATTAAGATTTATCTTTAAAGTAATCAAATCTCTATCTCATATATTAGATTATGATAGTCAATTTCAATATTTAACAGGATTTTATTTATAAAATTAAAATTATTTATAATATAAATCACGTTAAGCCTGACATCTTGCCTAATAAGAATAAACCATCTAAAGTTTTTACTAAACTTGGTTCATCTCTTGTAACTAAGCAAACACTAAATAACAATCAAAGGAAAGAGACAAACGTACAATACAAAAGATGCATGTGAGCCAACGCCAATCTCGGGTCAAGACAAAATTAATTTGGGAACCGGGTGTGGCGTGTTATAATTAAATAGTCGACAAGTATGCCCCTAGAATGATCCACTAAGTACTATATATATATAGGATTGGATAGCGTAGGGAAAATTTTCTTATAGCCGCCCCGATCTAGACCACATCTTTTTTCTTAAAAAAAAATCCCCCCTCCCCCTCAACCATAATCTCCATCAAATCTACCACGCCGCCCTCGGCTTCGCCGGTGCTGCAATCTGCTGAGCCCATGCCCTCGCCCTCGATCTCGTGCCCCCGCCCGGGTCGTTGCCCTCCCTGCCCACGCTGCCGGACTCCCTCGCGACCACTTGCACCAATGTGCACCCTCGTGACCCTGCCCGTGCTCGCACCCTTCCTTGCCAAGCTCGTGCCCTCTCTACTGCCCTCCGCCACCTTTGCTCCTCCGCTACGCCCACGCACGACGTGCCGCCGCCGTTCCTCCTCGCCGTGCCCATGCCTGCGGGTGTGGGTGTGGCGAGGATGAACAGCGGCGGCACGTCGAGCATGGGCACGGCAGAGGTCCTCGACAATGCAGATGTGGGCATTGGTGGGGGAGCATGGCGTCGGTGGACGGTGAGGAGGAGGGTGGCACGTAGGCGGGGTCGTGAGGGGGCACGGCGGCGTGGGCGTGGGGTGGCGACCTCGGCTAGGGCACGGCGACGAGGGGCGGCGCGAGCCGAGGGCAGCAACCTAGGCGGGGGGCAGCGACCCGGGCGGGGGCACGACGACGAGGGTGAGGGCTTGGGCATGGGCAAGGTGGACGGCGGTGCCGCCGCAGCCGAGGGCGTCGGCGGTAGATTG
>JAVDBV010054716.1:0-11064 GCA_032619315.1 Piper longum
TATATATGTTGGGATATATAATCTTTTGCTAGATCTAATGTATCTCATGTTGTAACACTATATTTTGCATGGTTTTACTCTCTTTTGTTGAAAATGACATCTACATGTTTCATTTGATTTTACCTGCCTAAGCATGTATGGGTCCAAAATTCGAAAAAGGTGGCAGCTTTACTATTCTAGTAGCATACCTGTCAATGTGCCCATTTTTTACACACTATTTTGGATCATATTTTAATGAAATAGTTTGCATGTTTCTAAGTTAGTATGATAGCTAACTTGGATTAAATTACCAAGCTAAATTAACCTCGCAAATGGCTTGGACAAAACCTCTAAAGCCGATGTATGCTTGCGGTGTAACTATTGTGATATGTCATGTTTTGAGATTATCTTCCTTGTTGAACTTGTTATAAGATTCCATAAAATCCGTAAACATCACATACAAATCTACCGAGTATCTACATGAAACTTACAAAATTTTTGCTCACTTAAAATTTATTTAAATAGATAATTAATTTTATAATAATGAGTGGATAGGAATCCAGGGTAAAACTCTAGTTCCTTAGCTCTGATTGTAAATTACAAACCCTAGTCAATTGGTGATGAAATTCCCTAAAATGTCACCCAGACCTTAGGTTGTATTCCTTGTTCAACCTCAAAATTCATAGCCTTTGATTTGATAGATCTTTCAGTAGCAATTTCCCAAAGTTGAGTAGGTCTAGTCAGCTTCATAAATGTCTATGCCAATGTCTCCCATCTCCAAATCCCCTCAAGTCCAAATACTTGGAATTTTGACGTGACCTTTTAGTGGCTCAAATAACAAAGTGTTTTCTAGCATGTCATCTTGGTATATGTGTAATTAGGATTTCCTTTTCATATGTTAGGATATCCGAGTTAAGCTTGCTAAGTTAGGATGAAGAACTCCACTCAACAAGTTTGTTCCTCTACTTCATCTTTTGCTTGACTCATTGAGTGAGGATGTAATCAAGTTAAGGCAATAGGATGGCATTAGTGCTATTTATATCGGATCCCACCAATATCGAGACATTTACCAGAGATTTCTGCAATTTAATACAACTTCAAGGCTGAAATCCCTTATGGTTTGCGAAATTGAGATCCAGAAAGATTATAATATAATTCTCTACCCAAGCCTATTATATATTTAGATGAGGTTTTGAGGTTTTCACAAATAAGAGAGTAAGTGGTATGGGTTGTAAGAAATGCACTAGTACTCCCTTACACTTAAAATAGTGCAATATAAGCGGGTACTGTAAAATGTAGCATATTTTTAGAATTTGTGGCACTTTGTTCCAAGCCATCTGAGTACAATGGTGGGTGATATACAAAGATTTGAGGGCGTAAGTATGCTTATAATGTATTGTCGTTGATTTCTCTAGCATAAATTGTGAATATGATGTTTTGCTGCTTTGATCCATACTTGCAGCCTTATGTTATATTCTGTAAGTTTATACTTTTCTTGTGGTATTAAGGTATTCATCTTCTAGTAATGGTTACTAGTAGTTATTTTCAGACGAATAATCAATCTAATATTTCTCCTATACTTATGTAGGTAAGCTTCCTTGAGTGCTGAGCCCCAATGGGAGAAGGATTAAGTAGCTTATGGCATGGGTATCGCCCATTGTGTTAATTTTTACTAACGAGTTGTTGTGGTTATGTAATTTGAGGAGTGATATTCAATTATGATATGATCTCCTAAGTTGATCAAGGCTATATGGTGTAATAAGTTTGAGTTAAGATTAAGACTTTACTTGGCATGGAATGTAATGAATGATATTTTATCCTACTTTGTTTAATTAACTTCCATGGAGAGTAGTTAACTTTGGGGCCATTAACTAATAATCTTTTGTAAGGTTTTGATTAAGCCTCAATGCCCCAAAATTAATGTTGAAGAGATGAAGATACACTAAATGTAATTTGCACTAACTATGTGGGTGTTGAAGTAACGTGGATGGAAGAGCTTAGGGTTCATACCTTGGGAAGATCCAAGTGAAGACTGAGTGTTAGGGTATGATGCCCTGACACTTGAAAAATGTCTTTGTGTTTTAATTCTATACGGAGGTATGTGTAACAAGTAACCATAACCCCTACAATTCTGAGTGAAGTGTGATCAACATCATCTAAGAATAAGATACATAACTCAAGATCGGAACAAAGAATAAGAAGTGGATCATACATCCTCATTATGACTTCTCAATTGCATTGAGGATGTTGGTTTCGTGGAGCTCAGAGTGGTGATCTACATGTATAAAGTCAACCTCTTAGTACCCGAGTAGGTGATGCATTTTCCGTGACTTGGAGTGCTCATCTAAGGAGCATGTAGGTTAAGATGCCTCCTCTAGTAGTATAATTAGCATTCATGAGTAATAAGTCCCATAAGGTTTCCCATCTTAAGCCTCCTTGAGATTTGAGATATGCTTCCACTAAGTCTAATAAGTAGTTCAATGAATAGTTTTTTGAATTATAACATCATGATTCAATCCAAGTATGGGCCAAATTGGGGTGTTATAACTTGATATGGACTGTTAAGATGACTAACATTCATAATGCGGTGTGTATATTGTGCATGATGTATGATGTGATTGTTGTGTTTTATTCTTGTTGTATGGTTGTGATGATTGTGTTATGTTATTGTACCCCCTATAAGCCCAATCCACAGCCTCATCGAAAAGTTTGATTTTACTCCTTTTGTGTGTAACTTTTATGTGCTCCTATTATGAGATTTTATATGGACCCGTATGCATAGTATGGATAGAAGCCAATTCATACATTTGTCATCAACCTGACTTAGTGCAAAGTCATGTTAAGTGTATGAAGAAGATTAACTAAATTCTTATTATCAAAAGGATTTAAACACACTTGGAGTAGTGCTATGGACAAACCAAGAGATGATAGCTGTGGATAAGATATGAGAGACAATATTGAGAATGTTAGGGAGAAAACTCTAAACTGTCATTTTCCACTCTCTTCTCTAATCTTCTTCTATTTCTTCCTCCTTCCCCTCTTTGTTCACTCACCCTTCTTTCTCCCCACCCCCTTCGAACATCCCTCTTCCATTTACTTTCCCTTACTGTATTCTAGAAGAGAACTTAGGAAAGGATTCACAAGTACATCCGTATGTAAAAATGAATGACTATGTGAATATGTGATTTTTTCATATCCTTATGATTATGTGTTTTACATGAAAATTTTAGAATTACCCATTTGAGTAAAGGACAAATAGTGGGTACAGAACAAGTATAGATATTTTGAACCTAAGTATGCAAGTTGGGGTGTTAGACTAATAGAAACCAAAGAGAGGCAGACTATACTATAAGTTAACCCTATTAGATTTTGGTCGGATATAGAATGTAGTGCATAGGAAATTTACAGGATGTACTAGAAAAAAAAATTCAGTACCTGGCCCATTCCTTATAGGACACTGTTACGACTAACCCTGCTCGTAGACAGACAGAGGTAGTTGGGTCGCAGAGTACTTACACATAAATGAGTTAGTGTAGCATGTACTATATCATTGACTAGATTTCGGAGCGTAAGCACATGTTAGGTTGACCTGTGGCATATGATTTGAGGTGCCAAAGTGAAAATCATTAGACTCATGACCTCTCTGGTAAGAAAAGTTAGGATGGTTCGACCATAGGTGTCATGGACAGAACTAAGGTTGTAGCATAAAAAAGATTAGCCAGTCAGGTTATTAACCTAAGGAACGAGCCAAGATGGGTAGGTCGCAAATGGACTAGTATAATTCAATAGTCGGTTGTTAAATATTAGCCTGTAGGTACAATGAGTAGCTCAACCACTATCCAATAAACTTGATCGTCGTCCGAGTAGCTCAACCACTGTCCGAGTAACATGATCGCCATCCAAGTATGATAACCACAGTCCAAGTAGGAATGGTCCAAGAAGTCACCAATAGGATAGACGGGTATACTAGAGTATAACAGAGTTAAACGAGGAAACAAGAGGATAGGAGAAATATGGCAGGAATTATAGACAAGGAATAAGATCGAACAAGTGATTAATAGTTAAGTAGTAAGAACCAGAGATCAAAATGACATGATAGTATTACATTGACTACTCGGTAAATAACAATGAGGTCAATGAGAGTACCAACCCCATAGTGTAATATATAGATAGTAAAGAGTTTAGTGGCTAGACAGATAGGAGGATGACGACTAGAGCGGCCAAACTGAGGTCAGAGAGATAGAACACCTACATTAGCATTTCAATAGACATCCTAGGATTAGAGATGCAAGTGTATAGTATTATATAGTGTCATGGTGTACACCTTTATATTGTATACAACCTACCTATGACTATTTTACCGCCTTACTTGCGAGTCTACCATAGTAGTTGTAAGTGAGTTCAGATCAAGTACTATAAATCGGTACAGGATGTTGGTTACTAATCACAGACAAAGGATGAGAAACTCACTGCACCTTGCTATGGGATCTCGTTGATCCGAGGTGCGATAATAGTTCTTTGGGATAGGTGCTTCCATTCACTTGTACGAGTGTACGTGGTATTCAATTGAGAGAGACTTGTCTATTGATTATTGATTACCCTAGAGCCGTAGGAGTCATGAGAAACTCACTGCACCTTGCTATGGGATCTCGTTGATCCGAGGTGCGATAATAGTTCTTTGGGATAGGTGCTTCCATTCACTTGTACGAGTGTACGTGGTATTCAATTGAGAGAGACTTGTCTATTGATTATTGATTACCCTAGAGCCGTAGGAGTCATGAGAAACTCACTGCACCTTGCTATGGGATCTCGTTGATCCGAGGTGCGATAATAGTTCTTTGGGATAGGTGCTTCCATTCACTTGTACGAGTGTACGTGGTATTCAATTGAGAGAGACTTGTCTATTGATTATTGATTACCCTAGAGCCGTAGGAGTCATGAGAAACTCACTGCACCTTGCTATGGGATCTCGTTGATCCGAGGTGCGATAATAGTTCTTTGGGATAGGTGCTTCCATTCACTTGTACGAGTGTACGTGGTATTCAATTGAGAGAGACTTGTCTATTGATTATTGATTACCCTAGAGCCGTAGGAGTCATGAGAAACTCACTGCACCTTGCTATGGGATCTCGTTGATCCGAGGTGCGATAATAGTTCTTTGGGATAGATGCTTCCATTCACTTGTACGAGTGTACGTGGTACTCAATTGAGAGAGACTTGTCTATTGATTATTGATTACCCTAGAGCCGTAGGAGTCATCCTTCATGATGCCACCATTGTAGTTTTCGAGTATAATGATTAGATCCACGGTAAGCAATAATAATGTAACTTCAAAGTAGACACTACCTTGACCTTCCTATATTTTTAATTACTAATTTATCCTAGTATATACATTTCTCAGTACGCAACTATAGGTGAAGACATAGTAATCATGTCTCTTCAGAAGCCTCATAGGATGGGCACCGTATAGGTTCCCTTAGTACATCATGTGGATTACACCTTTATGCTACTCTAGTTTTCAAAGACAATCATGATACCCTTGCCACATGGCATCCCTTTACACGATCACATATGTCACAAGGTCAGCTTGACCTCTAGACTGCCTCATGGCTTGAGGTATATGCAGTGGGTTTTTTATCACCATTTTCCTTGAGCACACCCAAGACTACGTCCACCCTTCCATAGAGTGAACATGCTCAGCAATGGTATGATTTGGTAGTGATATGATTTGAGCATGGTATGCCTCGTTGGTGGTATGTTTCCTTAGTAGTATGGTACGTAAATGTATATATTGATAGCAAAATGTTTCGATAGTGGTATGCTTCTCTGATCGTACATTTTACAACAAGTGCTACGTCAGCTCCCTGAAACATGCGCATGTAGCCATTTGTGTGCTTTGTTTGCAACCTGTAGTCGTGTGTGTTACTTAGTAGCTAAATTTTAGGGATAGAATTTTCTTAACTAAAGGAGGATGTAAAACCTGGGCTTTTTGCTAAATGTTTATAGTATCAATTTGGTCTTGACCCAGATCGAATTGCTTTGCTTAATCATTTTTGCCACGTGCGTATGTATGATATATTGTGTGCAATTGACGGCCCCAATCTCCACCGAGCATCGGTGGAGATCGGTTGACACTACGTCACCTTGACTCTTATTTTTCTTTGAATCATGTTTAGACAAGTTTAGGACCATATCCCTCATGAATCTAGATTGATTTGCTTGTGTGGAACCCATTCGATTGATCCAAGCCTCTGTGGGACCTGCGGCTTGGTTCCCGAGGTTGTCACAATCCACTCTAAGGTGAAAATTGCATCCAACACAAACATGACCTACCAGCACCCTTGTGCTCGTATCTTAGGGTTTTTCCTGGCTCAATTTGGATGCAAAGGTACCTACCAGTGTCCTTGCAACTAAATTAGGGTTTCCAACTTTTTTCCAATGCATGCAAAAGTGCCCTAAAAGTGCCCTTGCACCCAGATGCATTACCCAACCTTGTGTGTGGTTCGGCTCAGTAGGCATGCGTGCTCTGGCCTGAGCCTTTTCCATGGTCCAGCTTTGCAGAGGCCAACACAAAGGTGTTGGGACGGCGCCCTTGCACTGGAAGCAAAAAAAAATGCCTATAAATAGGGCTTCTTCTCCAAACTTTTCACCTTTGCCACTTTGTTCTGACTTCCTCCTTCCTCCCCTTATTCCCCACTTCCCCCTCAGCCCCTCCTAGCTATGTCTAGCCGTATCCAAGCCTAGGGGTCGTAGGTCTTGGGGGAGGAAGCCCAAGTGACCTCCCCTTCCCTGTAAGAGGAAAAGGCTCATCTTTTCCCGTTTCCCTATGTGTTGTGATGTCATTTGCATGCTTGTATGTTTGTGTTAGATTTTACTTGCATTTTGTCTCGTATAGATCTGCTTGTTAGGAGTACTTAAATGTTGAAATGATAGCTATGATTTTTACAAGATATATGTGTTGGGATATGCACTATTTCCGAAGATCTAATGTATCTCATGTTGTAAGGCACCATTTTGCCTGATTCTTGCTTTGTTGTGTTAATAAGAGAAATATACATGTTTCATGGAGGATGTGTTGTCTGATTTTGCCTACATAACCATGTATGGGTTCTAAAATGTGAAAAAAGTGATGGCTTGACTATTTCCAATAGCTTACCCATGTTTAAGATCGTATTTTGATACAATAGTTTGAATGTTTCTAGATTAGTATGTTAGCTAATTCTGGAAAAATTATCAATCTAAATGAACATCTCGGAGGGCTTGAATAAAACCCTTAAAGCCGATGTATGCTTGTTTTGTGACTATTGTGCTATGTCATGCTCTAAGATTAGGCTCCTTGTTGAGCTTGTTAACAGATTTCGTAAAATCAGAAAAATTCACATAAGAATCTACTAAATATGTACATGAAACTCAATAAATTTTGGATCAATGAAAAATAATTTAATTTAGTCAATTCATGGGTAATTATGAGTGGACAATTTTACAGGGTGAAAACCTAGTTCCTTAGCTTGGATTGTAAATTAGAAATCAATTGGTGATGAACTTTCCTGAAATTTCACCCAGATAGTAGGTTGTATTCCTACTTCATCATCCTAATTTTGGTATCCTTTGGTTGAGTAGATCATTTGATAGAAAATTTCCAAGCCATATAGGTCTGGTGAGCTCCAAAAATGTCTTTGCCAATGCCTCCCATCTCCAAATTCCCTCAGGTCTAAATACTTGGAGTTTGTGATAACTCTTGAATAGAGTTATTATTTCTATAGTAATCAAGCACAATTTTGATATCCTAGCTTCATTTTCTCTATCGAACTTGCTAAGAAAAAAAGAATTTCTAAGAATATGAACAAAATTGGAATTATTAGCATATTCAAATATGATTTTGAGTAAATATTATCTTTTGCAAGGAAATGTGAAACCTGAATCATAAGCAAGTGGGTGAACATTAGTCACATGCACCCCATTATGAAGATGGAAGAAGAATCACAAATGGAGGATAGCGACATCTACACCTAATCCTTCCACATACTGCACACATGCATGTGGGAGTCATAACTACACATAACAATCCTAGGATGGAGCACTTCTAGATTCAACTGAGTGGGAAATAATTCTGTACATTGCCAGCCTACCACTCTGTACATTTCTACATTTGTTCCATACCAATGGACAAATCTATCTAATGTGGGCAAGACCATAGCATTGAACTGCTAGATGGACACTTTGTTGAGCAAAAAAGAAACACACTCATCTAATGCAAATAATTAGGGTTGTTCCCAGTCCGAGTTAACTCGCGAGTTATAGGAATTCGGATTGGCTCAACTCAAACTCAATGATAAACTAACCCGACTCAATAACTTGAAATTACCAAACCGACTTGACTCGTTCCTTTATGAGTCGGTCCCGAGTTCAATGAAACTCGATTCGAGTCGACTCAAGAAAAATTCAACTCATGAATCAAATCGACTTATAGCTCAACTCAACCCTATAACTCAGTGAGTCGATTCAACTCAGAATAGCACATGACATTTAGTATCCCCATATTAATATACAATAATCATTCCATGTTTCCAACATGTATAATTATTATGGTGCACATTCCCAATACACATAATTGACATTTTCCAATACATAATCATGATTAAGTACACCAAAAATCGACATTTTCTAACTTTAATAATGACCATAGTCCATAATACAAACAATACATTCTACTAAGCTATAGAATAATTCTAGCACATTGCCCATAGCATAGTAGTACACTAGTAGTCATTGCTACTATGACAATACTCATCAACGCAACTCAACAATAGCCTATGAAAAATTAACAATACCAAAAATTTTAAAATAGTTGAATTTGAATCCTTAGCTCTTTCAGTCAATAGTCTTTGACAAATTGATAATAGTGTTTGGCATTGCGTTGTGTTGTAACTGCTGTTCAAGCGTGTGAGAAGTCAGGGTTAGGCCATCTCTTTTCTCCTCACTTTAGCTATTTGATCTTTAGAAGAATTCAGGCCTATTATATGATCTCTATGATTTATGCCAGAGATCTCTCCACAGTCCACTCCAAGGAACAAAATCACAATGGATGTTAGCCAAAGTAGTGGGTGGGAAGATCTTGTAGTATTACCATGAGGCACCCAAAAAAATAGAAAACCTGGTAGATCATATATCCATTGGTGTCGGCGCTTTAGGGTTCCTCTCGTCCCCTTCATCCTGCAATGCACAGCAGCTGCATCTACTTCAATTTCCCTCACATCTAACAAGTCAACCTTCTATATAGTCTCATGAATCCATTGGGGAAGGTAGCTTGGAGCCTTGGACTTCCTTTCAAGTAATACAACCTGTATTATATAGGGACGAAAAGCCTTTCATCTTTGTGTCCTCTCTTGTTCACCTAAAGTCAAAGGTAATTTATTGTTATCCTTCATTCTATCATCCACTTTTCCATTGTTGTTGCTCCTTTTTGCTAATTTGTAGAGAATGATTAGATAGATGAAAAAATACTGTAAAGGACATGACAGGTGAACAAAATTGAAAATAACAAGAATGAAAATTAAAATCACATACTTGTAACCATGAAGTGGTAGGGTGGCCATGTGCAAGAGCTTGCCGAGTCCTTCTCAAGCTCCCAATGACGCTCTAGGCCAGTGTTACGAACCTCCCCACCGTTCAGCCCTTGAAAACCAACAAATCGGCATATAAGAAATACCCAAAATAACAAAAAACCGCGATCGCCCACAATCCAAACAACAACCACCCTACCGACTCACCGAATCCAATAATAGCCGCTTGTTGTTCTTCCTCCTGCCCATCCGAAACTTGCCTTAAACACCGATCGAATTGCGCTAGCAAAAGAAGCGAATGGAAAACAACAACCTCAAATACCAACCGATCAATAACACAAACAAAACACCCCCCAAATCCGGCACCAAAAGCCACAAACCCTAGCTCAAATTGGAGGCCATGAATTGAATCAGTGGAAGAAAGAATCAAAAATCGAAAATCTATGAAAAAAGTATAGATCTTTGAGGAATTTGAGATTTACCTTCATGGAGAGGAAGGGGAGAAGAGGAAGGCAAGTCTATGTGGATTCCAACACCAGCCGTCGCCACCACTACTTCTCCCAACCCTAATCACAAATGGCTGCCGCCACCCCTTATCCCATACCTTGATGGAAAGCTCGAAAAAGCTTGAAGCTATCCTTTATGCGGGCTCAAGTCGAGCTCAATTCAAGCGTATTTTAGGAGCCTGACTCGAATTGAAAATTTTAAAAGCCCGATTTGGATCAAATAAAATCCAAACTCATTATAAACATAAACGAGCCGGTCATGAGCTTCGAAAGATCCGACTCAGACCGGCCCGCAAGCAGTCCTACAAATAATAAAGGGAGAGCATCCAATGTGTGTTAGTTGAGAAGAAAGATGTAAGGAAACTGCCAAAAATACACTCCACATGAGCAATTTGAATTCTTGGAGAAATTTCTCCCCTTCTACACGTTCTACACAAGGGGACAAGGAATCACACTACCTTGGGAGAATCATATTATTAGATTGTGATCCTAGTACTTGCACAATAGGAAAGTTTCCAAGAAGTTGCTAGGAAGTTACCAAGAGACCAAGCATCCAGTAGAAGTTAAAAGTAAGTGAGTTCCATTTGGAGAATGGAGTTTTTTGGAGAACCTAGTAGGGAGAGTTTAAGTATTGTCTTGATGATATTTGTGAGAAGAGTATCCCTTGTCAGTGCTAGACGCTTGGAGATCTTCATTTCTTCGGGAGTTGCAAGAACTAAGGGACCTTAACAGTGGAAGAGTCGCTGCTCAACAAGCTACAAGGCAGACAGTACAATGGGGGATGAGTTCAGTTCAAGGCATCAATGATATAGGTTTGTGTTCCTATACTCTTATCTCCTTACTGTGTTAAGCTTTCTTTATGGACTATAGGATGTATTTTGTACCTATCATGAGTAAACAATAGTGATCTAGGATTAACGATAGATACTAGATCATATCAAGGTTGAAAAAATCGGCCGAGTCGGATCGGACTCGGCCGATTTAAATCGGATCGGCGCCGAGCCGATCCGATTTCG